>JARYGA010026875.1:0-121895 GCA_030545235.1 Helianthus tuberosus | reverse complement strand
GTGAGTACTAGTCCCTAACATCCGTTTTGAGATCATACAAAGATTATATGTATTCATGGCCACTACTCTATAACTTTAAAAAACTTGCTAAAACATAGGCAGTGGCGGATCTAGAAAATCCGCCAAGCCGTAACGTTTTATAAAAAAACGGTAGAAAATCCGCCAAGCCGTAATGTTTTATAAAAAAACCGTAACGAAATCAAAAAAATGTTATATTTTTCCAAAATATACACTAATTTTAAACTACCGCCGGAGCACCAAGCCGTAGCGGGGGTTGCCCCTTGTTATATGTTGGATCCGCCCCTGAACATAGGTAACCTTTAAATACTTAATGACCGGGTCAAGCTTCTTCCGGTTTATGTTAGTAAACTGGACCCGGTTTATAGTCACAAAATAAGCAGGTAAATACTAAAGTTTGTCACAAACATGAAATACTAAAGTTTGTCACGTAAACCAACATGCATGTATGCATGATACAAAACACACGAATATATGCGCATGATCATGAAACAATATTGTAAGGGCATGTGCATAAATCGCTTTGACCATCATCACATCACTTTTTTTAGACCTCGCAATTTTCGCCCAAGGGGTCTAAATATGGGTTGATATGGGCTTTTAAAAGAAAAAGATGGGTTGTTTTGGGTTAACAGCCAAACTCAATGGGTTAGAATGGGCTCATCAGGTTTAAATTAATATCAAGGAATGGGTTAGGATGGGTATGCTAACAATATTGAACGGGTCAGGATGGGTAACCTAAAAAACACAGTGGGTGAAACGAGCGCTACTCTCCGAGTCTCCGAACCTCATCTTCTTCAATCGATTGGTTTCAACTTTCAAGGTTTTGGTTCAATATCACTCGCTCTGATGGAGATCTACGCCATTAACGTTACTATTCAACAACGAACGATTGTATAGCTCATCAATTTCAGGTACTGTCGTATATATCCAGATCATAAAACGTGTTTAAAATCCCCAATTTTTAGATGAAGCTCATAGCTTTTATCTCTAATTTTACAGAATAAAATGCCTAATTTGTTTTGAGTTTATGAAATTTGGTTTAAAGTACATTAAAAGTTTGAGAACGTTAATAGTTTAAAGAAGATGAGGGTAGAATGGTATGAATTATGGATCAAAACAAGTTTATGAAACTCTAATTATCAGTAACATGAGAGGTAGATTGATATGATATATGAATAATGGATTAGAATAATGTATAATTAGGCTACAAAGAATTTGTTAAATTTCACAAACTAAAATCCCTCTTTTTCAGCTCTGTTCTTGAAGAACTCTTACATTTTTTTTTGTAAATTTGTAAATAAAGAAAAAGTCAACTGCTTGCTGTTTGATCTATTGCAATTGATTTTTCTATGATCAACAATATTGTTATGTGTATGTATACTCGTATGCTATGATCATCAATATTCAATAGTGTTTAGTTCTTTGATATGTGTGTTTTATGTTCACACATGTAAGCAATTATGCATACTCCTAGTCCTCCATTTGAAAGAGAATACTTTGACTTTTGATATTACTTTTAAAAAGTCAACTTATTATATGTATTTTCATTTGGTATTCAAGTTATTTTGAATTTTAACGAGTAAAATGGTGCAAAGTCCCGGCTGCATTTATTTCCAGTCTCAAAGACTTGTTGGAATGTGATTGTTTTGTGCAAGGATCTGCGAAAAAGAAAAAAACTTTGTATGCGGTGTCGCTTGTCTACTTATGGAGCGTTTGGCGAATGAGGAATGATATGGTCTTCAATCAAGGTCAAGTGTTAGTGCAGAAGGTAGTGGGGGAGATCAAGAACATGACCTTATTTTGGGTAAAAAAAATCGATCGAACTAGGTGGGTTTAACTTGAGAGGCTTGGAGCAAGTTTGATGTATTTTCAGTATATTTTCTGTTTTCTATGTGCTGTATGTTTATTCTTTTTGGTGGATGTAATTGTGGTGTAGCATCTTGCTAATATTTTGAATAAATGTAATACCCCAAAAATATAGATTTTATATTATAAATTAAATGTTGGTTATGGTCAAGATAGAATAACTAGGAATAAATAACCTAGTTAATCATAAGTCTTGAAAATAATAACAAAAACTTGGTTAAAAACACCCTTTATAAAACTTGAATATGTAGAGGGACTAAAGTTGACAAAGAACAAAGTTGGTTTTTAATTAACTAAATAAAACACCACAACACACACATTAGTGTGTGTTCTGGTCGTGGTTTTCAACAGAGCAAAAAGGGAGTTCCTTAATTGAACCCTAACTCACATAAATCAGCCAAATTGAAGGGGCAAATCGAACCTAAATCAAAAACCAAGCTCAAATTAGTGATCACCCAAGCAAAGGGATCACAAGGTATGTCAAATTTCATTATTTGGTTACATCTTGAATTCTTGATGAATGATGTGTGTAAAATGCAACATATAAAATACATTAATTAAGGCATAAAACTAACCCTTTTTTAGTACTAATGTTGGAAAAAGTGTGCTTTTGTCTTCCTTTTGTATTTTCAGGACTAAATGAGTGTAAATGAACAAAAGGAACAAATATGCAGCAAAATCTAACATAAATACAAGAAAAGGAACAAACGTGGCAAGCCCGATGTAACAACCCTCGGTAAAACCAACACCCTCATAATATGACCGACACTCTAGTATATTTTAAAATACCCTTATATGTCTTTAAATACACCCAGTATGTGAAAACTGAGCCCGAAATATGTTATAACATATAATATAAAATAAAAACAAGAAATATTAAGCTGAGGCGGGCCGCGTAGGACCTCACCTCAAGCTTACGCGGGCGGTATGAAGGTCTAAACCTGACTCGTCTGATTTCTTTAGTTTAGGCGGGCCGCGTAAGACCCCGTTTAAGTTAACGCGGGCCGCGTTAGATCGAAATGGTGGCGTAGCCCTGAGCTGACACGTGTCGACATCGTGGCGGGTCTACTTGGTGAGCCGGACAAGCTAGTCCGTTGACTAGCTTTGACGCGGGCCGCGTAAGCCCAGGCGTACATTTACGCGGGCCGTGTTAGAAGCTAGAGGAGAAGGAAATGCTGCAACGAGAAAGATTCGTCACGATTTGTTAAAGAAGGAGTTCGAAGGATTTCGGTTCATGGAAAATGAAACACTCTACGAGATGGCTACTCGGTATTATCACTTGGTTAGTGAGATGCATTCATACAAGGTTCTGGCTACACAGCAAGAAATGGTTATGCGTTTTGCTGAGGCTTTGCCACCCAAGTGGAGTCAGTTCATTGACTTGTTTAAGCATACTGGTGTTTTGGAAACGGTCAGCATTTATGAATTCGTCCAAAAGCTCGAGAACAAGGATGAAGAGGAATTTCGAAAGGCTAGACGACTTCCAGCTCCACAAAACCCCGAGATATACTATGGAGGTATTAATATGGGAGTTAGTACCAGTCAACAACAATCGAAGCTTCAGACCGTGTTTGTATCAAGTACAGATCCTTATGGGAGACCGTTAGATTCAAGCGCCTATCTACCACCACCCAAACCAGCACAACCCCCTGGTCCTCCCACAGATCCTTATGGAAGACCATTTGATCCGAACGCCTATCTTCCTTTTTCACAAGTTGCTCCTCAACAAACCCAACAACAACCCTCTCCTTTCACACAATCTACTCTACAACTACCTTGTCAACCACCTCCTGAACAAGCCTTTTATGGGAAGAACAACACTCAATCTTCAAACCAAACACTGTCAGATTTGATACCTCAAACTTCACCAAAGTAAGTGTGGAAGGTGCTCGGGAACATATAGAGCTTCTAAACACAATGGGGAGTGCCTATTGTGGATTAGTTGCAGGTCAAATTGGGAACATTAATTTGACAGATGAAGACTATCAACAAATAGACAGGGAGGAAATGGAATTGATGGATATTAAGTAGGCATTTGCAAGTGCAGTGAAAAGAGCTAAGGACTACATAAGGAGAATGGGTAGAACAAGTTTGGAAAGTAAAAGGGACACTAAATATGGTTTTGATAAGGATGCAGTTACGTGCTTCAACTGTGGTGAGAAGGGCCATTTCAAATGGGAATGCACTCGACCGAGCAGGCAAGGAAATCAAAATCCTTTCAGAAACCAGTCAAGCTCATCAAATGCCAATCAAGTGAGCAATGAAAGGGGAATTGTAGCAGTTAACAATCCGGGTAACTCAAACCAGTCGGGGCCTTCCAATTCAAACAGGGCATTAGTAGTTCATGTAGATGAAGGATGTGACTGGTCAGTTCAATTGGGAAATCAGGGAACGGATGGAAATGAAGGAACTGCTTGTTATGCTAAGATTATCAAGTATATCAAGCATGTTCACAGTGAGGAGTTCTATGAGGATGATGACAGTTCTGGTTACAGCGGTATCTCAAATGAGGAAAGTTCCGATGCGGGTGGTTATGGTTCAGAATCGAAAGTAAAGGAAACTCTTGATGCTGAGGTTAACAGTCTGCTTAAGGAAGCTAAGGAACTGAAAGAAGCAGAAGAGCTTAAAAGGCAGAAATCTGTGTTGGTAAGGAAAGCTGAAGTCGCCTCCAACAAAATGGAAAAGTTCTTCACTGAAGATGGATCTTTCTCTTATTAGATTGCCTTTATGGCAAATGTTGCAAGTTCGACTAATCAAGTACGCACCGAAACTCCTAGTGTGTGCAATGATTATGCAGAATTGAAACATAAGCTAGAAGTAGTAACTAGTCACAATCAGGGTTTAGTAGTTGACCTTTCGAAATGCAAGGAGGCAAACATGGCTTTAACTCACAATGAAAAAGATTTCAAATCTGTCATTGAAACGCTTAAGAAAAGTGTATCTGAATTAACCAAAACAGTTTTGAACAAGCAAACGGGTATTAATAACTATATTAATATCATTGAGGAATTAAAGAAAGAGTTAGCCATTGCCAAATGTGAGCATGATGCGATCAAGCTCAAGTTGGAGAGTTATTCTAACTCCCGATATGTGCTTGATCATATCATCGAGGTTCAGAAGCTGAAAGGGGATGTTAAGTGCATTGGGTATAAATCGTGTCTACCTCCATTGAGACACAATTATACCAAGTTGCCTGATGAGGAAGAAATGCCATGGTTTAAACCATTTGTACCTCTTAATCCCGAAGAGTTTGCAGCAGGGTTAGGGTTCAAACTGGATGATTCATCAAAGGAATCAGAAAAGACAAAAAATGTGTCTTGTGCTGTGGAACAAAGTCCTCCAATACTTGAGGATTATGTTTCATCAGATGATGAATCAGATGAGTCAGATTCAAGTTATGAGGATCAATCTCTTGAAAAGAAGAAAGGAGTAGAAATTCCAGTTGAGAATCATATCTTGTGTGATCCTCCAACTCCAGTTGCACCCGTTGTGCAATCAATTGCAAAACAAGAGATTGATTCGATGAAATCTGTGGAGAAATCTGTGTCTACGTTTGAGGGTGATAATGTGTTGTATACTTTGATTGGTGATGATAAAATTTACTCAAACAAGGATTTCCCAATTAAAAATGTTAATCCATCAATGATTGAACGAGTTTTGGAAGATTCTACCAGTAAGTTTTTGGGTAAGGCGATCCCGAGAGTTACAATAATTCAGTGTGATCCTATTCCAAAATCTGAAGTTAGAAAACAATAGGGAAATCAAAAATTACCAACTGAGAAACAACCAATCGCCCCTAAAGGTAAACAACAGGAAAAACGAGCTCAAACCCCTAAGTTTGAACCAAAAGGAGCTCGAAACAAGAAAAAGGGAAGGTATGTTAAATTTGTGGCCTTAAGCGGTACTGACAAAATTGAGACTTTTGAAAACAAATCTAATACTGCTTTTGTTCAACAAGTCAAAATTTTGAAACGTAACAGTGATAACAATTAGACTCAACATACAAATGGGTGTGATAATGAAGCTAGTACCTCAAGGCCTGCAAGTTCAACATCGGGACATCGATCAGAATCTCCTAAGTTTGTTGAAAGGAGATCATGTTTTAAGTGTGGGGAATTTGGGCATATAATCAAAAATTGTACAAACCCACCAAAACCAAAGTTTGTTGAAAAAGCCTCTCCTGAAAAGGATTAGCAACATCGTCCTGTGTCACCTAAACAAGACAAACGAATTGTTAAAGAACAAGAAGCAAAACAACAACGTAAAAATCTTAAGGTAATTGAAAAGCATTAAAACCAGATGTTGTTGAAAAGGGACCAAGTTCATCAAATTCGTCAAAACCAGAAGTGTCTAAAATTGTAAATAATAATCAATCTGATAAACGACAACAATCTTGGAAACCTAAAACCGGTACAGTTTCAGGGGGAGGCACACCATTTCCAAATCATCAAGAAATAGAAATAACATTTCTTGATGATAAGGGTCGACCGAAGACCACTAAGGCTTGGGTCCCCATCTCGAACTGATTGTTTAGTGTGTTGTGCAGGGTGTTCCAGGAGGAACTATGAATAGTCTTTGGATTGTTGACAGTGGAGCATCCCGGCACATGACAGGCGACTTAAGGCTCCTGTACGATGTGAAAAGCATTAGGGGAGGTTATATTGCCTTTGCTGGCGATAAAGGCGGATACATCACTAGAGAAGGAATGATATCCAATGGTGTTGTTAGTTTCGATAAGATCAATTATGTGCGTCAAATTGATCACAATCTTCTTAGTGTTTCGCAAATATCTGACAAGAAGTTCACGGTACGTTTTGATGATACCAGTTGTTATGTGCTAAAACCCGGTTTCAAGACTCCCAAAGAATGGATTCTGTTGATGGCTCCAAGAATTAATGATTTGTATATTCTTGATATGAGCCAAGCTATTACCACATCTGCACAAGTTACATGTTTTGTCTCAAAGGCAACTGAAAAGGAGTCTATATCTTGGCACAGACGTATGGGTCACATTCACTCGAGAAAAATGAATCATCTGGTGAGAAATAATCTTGTGAATGGTGTTCCAGTTAAGATTTTTCATTTGCAAGACGTCTGTGTATCGTGCCGAAAAGGAAAGCAAACGAAGAAGTCCCATCCAATCAAGAAAGTCAACACCGTCAACATGCCTCTTGAACGTCTTCATATGGACCTCTTTGGACCTATGAAGCACAAGACTACATTTGGAGATGCTTATTGTTTGGTAGTTACTGATGACTATTCAAGATTCTCATGGGTATCGATGATGGCACACAAGAGTGAGACTCCGGGAATCCTCAAAAATCTGCTCCCTTTACTCGAGAATTTGTACACTTTGAGGGTAAAGCGAATCAGAAGTGACAATGCCACGGAATTCAAGAATCAGGTTATGGACGAGTTTTGTGCTTGTAAAGGAATTCTGCATGAGTACAGTTCTCGTTACACTCCTCAACAAAATGGTGTCACTGAGAGTAAGAATAGAACGCTTATCGAGACAGCAAGAACTATGTTAGTGGAGTCGGAGCTTCCTGTTCAGTTTTGGGGGGAGGCTGTGGCTACTGCTTGTTACACGTTGAATAGAGTTCTTGCTGTTAAAAGGCATGGGAAAACATGTTTTGAGTTGTTGCACAAAAGGAAACCGGATGTGTCGTACTTAGAACCATTTGGCGCTCCATGCACTATGATAGATCCAGATGGCTAATTTGGTCCGAGAGCTATAGAAGGCTTCTTTCTCGGTTATGCTACTCCAAATTTCAGGGTGTGGAATCTGTCTACTAAAAAGAATGAAGAATGGGGTGAAGTTAGGGTTCAAAGGTACACCAAATGTGTAAGAGCTCCGGGTGCTCCTTGGATTTGATTATGATGGACTTTTTGATTCCTTTAACCTGCTAACTTTTGATGACGCGCCTGCAGCAGCACAAATGTTACTTGAAGGGGATACTGTAGTTGACTCATCATTAGTATGACCGATCATTGTTAACCAACAAGAGTCGACTTTGGTTAATAATGTGATTCGAAATGAGTAATTTGAAGATGCAGCTGATTATAATGTTTCGTCGGAAGATGAGGAGTTCCATGATGCAAATGAAGCAACTTTTGGTCCTGTTAATACTCCTGTTCAAGGTGCTTCTGAAGCAACTTCTCAGGTGCAGAATCAAGACAATGTTGAAGGGAATGCATCCACATCTACCGTGTCTCCTGGCATCGATTTGGTGGTTGATTTGAACATCAACAATTTAGGTATCAATGCTCGAGTTCCTGATGTTCCTGAAACTCGAATTCATGATACTCATCCTCGGCAGAATATTATTGGAGATGTCCAAAGTGGTGTGCAGACACGTAATCAACTTCGAAACAACCAGAATGCTGGGTTGTATTCGGCAATTAGAGAATCCGGGGAACAAAATGATTGGTCTTTTGCCTGCTATGTTTGTCAAGTTAAGCCGAAATAGTGGAAAGAGGCGATGAAAGACGATTCATGGGTTGAAGCAATGAAGGAAGGACTTCAGTAGTTTCAGAAATTGGGCGTGTGGAAATTGGTTGACAAGCCCCCGAACTATAAGAAGATTGGTACTCGATGGGTTTACAAGTGCAAGAAAGACGACTGAGGTGTTGTTGTGAGAAACAAAGCAAGATTGGTTGTCCAGGGCTTTAATCAGGTAGAAGGCATTGATTATAATGAAGTTTATGCACCAGTGGCATGTCTTGAGGCGATAAGGATTTTCTTAGCTTATGTGTCCTACAAGAAGTTTAAAGTTTATCAAATGGATGTGAAAGGTGCGTTTCTTCATGGTGTGGTCGAAGAAGAGGTTTATGTTGAGCAACCGCCTGGTTTTGAAGATCCAATTCATCCTGATAGAGTTTGGCTTCTGAACAAGGCACTGTATGGTCTTCATCAAGCTCCAAGGGCTTGGTATGAAACGTTGTCTACCTATCTATTGCAGAATGGTTTTCGGCGTAGGTTGATCGACTGTACTCTCTTCATCAAGGAAAGAAACAAGGATTTTTGGCTGGTTTAGGTGTACATTGATGATATCATTTTCGGGTCTACAAAGGTTGAAATGTGCAAGGAATTCGAGCGGGTGATGCAAGAGAAGTTCGAGATGAGTGATATGGGAGAAATTAATTTATTTTTGGGATTGCAGGTTCATCAGTCTGAGAAAGGGATCTTTATTCATCAGACAAAGTACGTTGGGGATATCTTAAAGCGATTTCAGATGGAAGACTTGAAGCCTGCGGGAACTCCTCTGGCTCAGAATCGTGGAATAACTCCAGACGGTACCGGTGAACATGTGGAACCCTCTCTCTATCATGCTATGATCGGATATCTCATGTATTTTACCGCTTCAAGGCCCGATATTGTGTATCCAACATGTCTTCTTGCTCGTTACCAGTGCAATCCGAAGGTTTCTCATATGATGGTTGTTAAGAGGATTTTTCGTTATCTGAAGGGTTTTCCAGCCACCGGTCTGTGGTATCCTAAGGATGATAACTTCGATTTGATTGCATTCAGTGATTTTGATCATGGCGGCTGCAAGATTGATGCAAAGTCAACATCAGCGGGATGTCAGTTTTTAGGGAATCGTCTAGTCACGTGGCAATGTAAAAAGCAGACCTGTGTAGCTACTTCAACATGTGAAGCTGAGTACATTGCTGCCTCAAGTTGTTGCTCCCAAGTTCTGTGGATCCAACAGCAAATGCGCGACTACGGTTTTGAATTCCTAACTACTCCTATTTATGTTGATAATTCAGCTGCTTTACAAATCACTTGTAATCTTGTACAGCACTCAAAGACAAAACACATCGAGATAAAGTATCATTTCATACGAGACTGTTATGAAAAGAAACTTATCGATGTTGTGAAAATCCACACCGATGACAAACGTGCCGACCTTTTTACCAAAGCTTTTGACAAATCACCTTTTGACGATTTACTAATGGTAAACGGCATTAAGGTCAAGACAGAGTAAAACCAACATCGGAAAATCATTTTTGTAAATATTTATTTGTGTTTTTTTGATTTCTCGTACTTTTTGCATTTTAGGGGGAGTAAAAACGAAAAATACAAAAACATTAAAAATTTTAAAAATACAAAAACATCGAAAAATTTCAAAAACACAAAAACAATAGAAAAACAAAAATGAGTTTCCTGACGAGAAAAAGAGAATATGATAGTACATCAGTGGTCTGTGGAAACTTCTTTAAACCTAAAATGAAAAACGATAAGCAGCTCTATATATGATGTATCGGTAGGCTCACAATCGTTTTAAAGTGTGCAGGGTGTTATAAACTTTAATCGACTGAAGAATGTGTGGGAACCGCTCATTGGCATATGGTCTTGGTACCGAAATTTCGTTTGATAGATTGCCGAGGTTCTGAGATACGTGGTCTTTATGCTGTTTATCATCTGGGTATCATGGTTGAATCTTTTACCGAAAACAATAGGGACGTAAGTCTAGATCTTCCATGATACCATACATACGCGTAAATATCATACAAACATATAATACATGATGCATTCGACCTCAATAAGTGATAAACAATCACATGTCCAAATCAATAAGTGATAATATATCACAGTTTATCCGGGAGTCAAGTTCGTCTCTTTGTCGGTAAGATGGTACTAACCTGTTCATGGACTTGCTCTTGTGCCCTGCATGCATCGAATATCAAGTTCCTCATCAATAAGTGATTTTATCACATAGGGCTTGTATTTATCCAAGAATAAGTGAGTATCTCACATCATATATGTTGATAATAGATGATAAATGGTATACTCATCAGTAAGATGAACTCTCGTGCATACCTTGATACGGGAATGCGTCGTGTGTGGATGAACACCGGTCGGTAAGTATAAATCATACCTTAACACATCCCCTAACCGCGAGTACATCTGATAAGTTGAGCTTAAGTGGACAACAATACCGATAATCATTATAGGATGCTTATCTTAATATTAACTAACTGAACAACAAGAGCTTTTTGGCATGACCGTACACTGATATGATTCTCTTACCCTCGAAACGCGCAAAAAGAATGTCTGTAAATATTTATTTAGTGCTTTCAGTTTCTGCATCTTTGTAGATATTTATTTACTGCTTTACGTATTTATGCTTGAAATATTTAAAAATGCCAAAAAGATTTTATGTGTGTTTTAATATAAACTTTATAAAAACCAAAAAGATTTTATTTCTATTTATTTTTTATTGTACGATGTTGGATCTCGAGTTTTTACCACCTGAAACCTGATTGTAAGCCGTAAAACAATTGCACCTTCATAAACGGTCAAAATTTAGCAAGTTTTGAAAGTTAAAATCTAAATTGATCAAATTTTCAACTTTCAAATCGTTGTCGGTCGGTGTTTGTTTGAGAGTTGGTCACATGTGTGTCGTTTGTTTATGTTGACTATATTCCAAGCGGTTGTTCTCATTACGCGTTTATCTCTGTTGTATGTGCAGATGTGGCACTCAAACCAGCTAAAGGCAAAGAGAACGTGTTAGAAGACAAGCTTTGGAATGAAGACAAGACATGGATGCAATAAAAGGATCTAGATGATCGAGTTACAGCTGACCATCCATCAACACCAAAAGGATCTGAAGTATTGAAGATTAAACCTTCACCAGCAATGTTCAAGGGGGAGTTTGTTGATGCACCTCCTTACAGTAACACGTGAAGACATCTGAAGATCCGACAACATGTGAAGATCGAACCATCCCGAGCTGCATCGAAGGGGGCGTTTGTAGATGCACTTTGTGGATGCGGCTCGGTTCGGTTCGGCTCAAGACCGACGTCGCGACATTCCTCCATCGTACGCCCCAGAGATCGTCACGCGAAGCACGAATAGCCACGAACCGTCATCAACGACACATCACCATGACATCATCATGATGATGTCATGTGATAATATTATCCTTCCATGCATATATTGTACCTCAACTAAAGTCAACGAAGAGTAAGGTTCATTGGACACTCATGTGACGAACATTGATTAATGAAGATTGTTCATCACGAACACTCATTGTTCATGGTCCTCATGATTGTTCGCCAGTTGTGTCAACGAAGACTCTAGTCTTCATGGGTCAGTTAAGTGTTCGTGGCCCAGTAACACTCTTCGTAGTGTTACTCGGTATTGGGGCCTAGATAAACTGACAGTTGTTGCATATTTCAGTTAAGAGAGTCCTGTGAAAGTATGTAAACACTGTTTGTATGTGTGTACTGATTCTCTTCATTTAATCAAAGTTTGTGAATCTTTGGTTACTTTGTGTTTGTTCCTTTTTGCTTTGGTTTGCATACTTACGTGGATTCCGCACTCGTTAGTGTGTTATAAAACAAGGAAGTAGGTTTAATCTTGATCCTCCAAGTTGACCTACTGATTATAATTACATTCAAGTTTTTCACATTCTATTTGAATTATATATTTATGATATTTGCCATTATAAGCTAACCCTTACCTACTGCATACCAACTGCTTGATATAATGTGTGAATGGAAAGGAAATTTCTAATTAAAAGCTTTTCTTAAATTTGTTTCATATGTAAACCACTTATTTGATTATAATTCAAGGACAATTTCTAACTGACATAATATTTTTCTTGGTCTTGATTATTGAAGTTGGTGGACAATCAAATCTAAATTTCATGTCATTTAAACTAAAGTTTACATCTACGTTCAATTAGTATTTTATTATACAATTATGTATTAAGCACGAAGGGCATTTTTGTGTAGCAGAAGATGCCAATATCGGTGCGGAAGGCAGTTTTCTCTTCATCCTCCAGCTTCATTTGGACTTGATGATATCCCTTATAGTAATCTAGAAAACACTTCCACCTGAACGACGCGAGAGAGTCTATCTTCTTATCGATCTCGGGTAAAGAGTAGCAGTCCTTTGGGCATGCCTTGTTGAGATCTGTGTAATCAACACACATACGCCACCCACCCGTAGACTTCTCGACCATTACAGGGTTTGCAACCCAGCTCTGATAGCGCACCTCTCTCAATATGTCTGCTTTAAGTAATTCGCACACCTGCTCATTCATAGCTTTTGTCTTGTCTGATCCAAGGCTGCGCTTTCTCTGGACCTTGGGTTCAACAGATGGATATGTGTTTAAGCAATGCTCTGTTATGTCGCGTGGGACGCCTTTCATGTCAGACGGGGTCCAGGCGAAGATGTCCATGTTTCTGAATAGCAATTGCTTGAGGTGCTTTCTGATACTTGGTGAGATTGCATGACCGATCGTCACCGTTTGTTCTGGGTACTTGCGGTTCAAGACCCATTTTTCTGGTTCGGTCGTTGAGACTTTAACTGCTTTGACTGGGCGCGCATCTTCTGCTGACATCACCTCTTTCTTTGAATAGATAATTGCCACCCCCGTTTCGGTCGGGAAGCCGATGGCTGAATGGGGCGTGGAAGTTACCATATTCATTTCTCCCTGGGTTTCTCTGCCAATTAGGACATCTTGTCTTGACTTGACCTGCATCACCATGAAATTAACATTCGTAGTTCTTGAATGCTTCCCGTTAGACAGTGTGACGGGGAAGCTGATCTGGCCCAATGGGAAGACTGTCTCATTGCAAAATCCAGATAGAGGATAATCAATAGGTTCGAGGCGCGCTTTGTCTTCCGGATCAAATTGGTTGAAACATTGTTCATAGATAATGTCAGCTATACTTCCAGGATCGATGAAGACGTATTCTGTCTCGTAGTGACCTATGATGCCGGTGATGACAACGGGGTGCGTGGCGCGTTGTCCCCCGCGTACTACCGGAAAAATGACTTGTTGTTCCTACCATGCTGGTTCAAATGGGAGCTTGCCCTTGTTCTTCACGCTATGCTTTGGTCCATTGACCATGTGAGTTTCTAGGCGCCTGACTCTCTTCTGGTTTCCATCATCGTTCCTTTGAATCTGGCGCATTTCCTTGTGCACGTTTTTATCCAGATGGCTTAACTTATCGCTCTTCAAAGCCTTCTCGATCTCTTGCCTTAGACTGATACAGTCATCTGTCAAATTACCAGTATTTTTATGAAAATCCGATTAAAGATTGGGTTCTTACCCCTTCTTGTTCGTCATAGGCTTTGGAGCCTTAAAATCATGGTTCTCCGTCATGAGCACCTCTTTAGGTGTTTTAATGAGCGAAGTCCAGTGCTTTTCTTGGTTTTCATTCTTGACGGCTTTGCGATAGCCGATTCTGTCAATTGTTTCTCGTGCGTCTTCCTTGAAGTGAGGCTGCTTCTCGTAACCGCTAGATTGTCATGACTTCCATCCAGGATTTTTGTTCTTGTTACGCTTGCCATAGTCGCGCGAATTGCCTCTTGAAAAACGATCTTCAGAATATGCGTTTTTGCTTCCGGCCAATGATTCTTCAGTCTGCGCAACGATCTTTGCTGCCGCCATGAGTTTGTCCCACTCCTTCAGCATACCGTCTTTACCTGTGACAGTCCTGATCAGACTATCGCAGCGGATGGCCTTTTTGAAATGGGCTCGCATTAAATCTTCACTAACACTTCCAATTTCAAGGCACTCCTTGTTGAAGCGAGTGATGAAATCTTCCAACCCTTCGTTTTCTCTTCGCCATATGTCTGTTACTTTGGACATGTCACGCTGATAGCGTCGCTGTTGGCTAAAATGGGCTACGAATTGATCTCTGAAGTCGATTCACGACTAGATTTTTCCAGACGGGAGGCTGTTGAACCATGCGCGAGTAGCTCCCGTGAACGTTTGGACAAAAAGATGGCACCACATTGGTATGGTCCGTTGTCCCAATACACCCACGCCTGTAAAGACTCGTACATGATCATCAGGGTCAGTAAGACCGTTGAATTTTCCTACGGTTTTGATGCAGCTTTGCTTTTTCAAGCAGAGCTAGAGCAATGCTTCGGATAAACTTCGAGTGTTCAACAGCTTCTGCTGGTCTGTAAACGAGGCTGAAGTCACGCTCTGCTTCTTTGTTGTAGACGGCGCGCGGCCTTGGTCTGTAAGATTCATGATTTCTTTGAAGACAGTTGAAAACTGAAGAACCTTCATCATCTTGCCAAGTAGGATCATCCGGATCTGTGTTGTCCCACTCATTATTTATGTTGCGCGGCCCGAGCCAGCTATGCAATGGACGCCTTTGTTGCATGTTGGATGGATGATCATAGTAACTGCCTGTTTCCCCATACGTATCGCGTGTGTCAAGCGCGCTTAGTCTTCTCTGAGGGGGAGGTCTGCTGAACTACCCTTGAAGGTTTTGCTGAGGGGGTGCCTGGCGCGCACCCTATGTTGGCCCAGGAGGTGTCACAAACGATGGTTCCGCTTGCAAAATTGCTTGTTGTGCGCTCATTGACTAGTAAGCAGCATTGATGGTAGCAATCTGTTTAGCATACCAAGAGGCTAAGGTTTCGCCCTCTAGTAGGCCTAGTGACGCCTACATGTTTGGAGCTGGAGCTGAGTTTGACGGTCCAGCAACATTACTTGCTGGGGTTCCCGTTTGAGTGATACGTGTGATACTCACACGGGGTCCCCCAGTGTTTGTTGCTTCGCCTTCGACTAACTCGTCAGTAGGATGGAGTTGGACGTGCGAGTTTTCCTCCCCCGCTCCTACTTGAGAGTGTGTACCGAATCCGAAATCGGGTATTCCCTGACCAGCCATGATCGAGATAACAGAAAAAGCTCAGAAAAAAGAAGATGAAGTGATTGTAAAAATCGGTGGACGCCAATGAAGAAACACGTATCTAATTTTAGGTTTATTAGTTGGTTTTATGTTTCAAACATGAGGGTTAATCTTCTTAATTCTTCATGCGCTTGAGTGTGATCCTTTCCTGCAAAACAATAACACACCATTAAACTCGTTAAGAGAGGAATATGGGGGTTTCCCTCTTAACCACTCTCTGGCGTGAGAATAAGTAACTGTTTTGAGGAGATAATTATGTGTTTAGAGTGAGAGAGTAGAGAACGGAATGAACTAACCTATGAGTGAAGGCTCCTATTTTTAGCCGGAGTGGTGTAGGAGGAGATGGGCTGATGGGCCTTGGGCCTAAAGACGACAACAAGGAATATCCGATCTGTCCCTGTGGCGTCGACCGTTAGTGTCTTCTAGAAGATCCTTGGTGCTGGCACACCTTGATTGGAGCCACGTGTCCGGGTTGTCGTACTTGTTGTCCCTCTGACATCAGCAGGTGAGTGGAGATCATGGGGCAGTTGTCACCGCCCCCTGATTGGTGCCACGTAGGCGTACTTGTGTACCTTTTGTCTCCTGCACGATTGTTGATCGTGGAGCACGATATGGTACGTCCTGCTGGACACTTATTGGCTCGTTCTTCTGCCACTTGTACCTTTGATGCTTCCTGAAGTGGCCCTGCGCCGCTACCCTCGCGCGACCTTTGATGTGTGTCAAACTAGTCGGCGCAAGGTTCAGGGATTGAGGGCTCTTATTCAAGATGCTAAGTGAGACAACTAATGTTACATCTTGCTGGGACCTCGCGCACGGTTTAGGTATTTCCTAAGTAGGCCGCGCAGGGTTTGCAGATTAATCAGTTTGGTGAATAAGGAGTATGGTTCAGCGCGTGACCTGATTGGTCTGCGCGGCTTTTTGGGACCATACCCCTTCAGTTATAAACTTGTGTATTACATGAGGTTGGATCGAAGGTGGAAACATAATACATAAGAGGAAACAATAAAAAGTTATTAATAAGCGGGAAAATTAAGGAAATAGTTAAAAAAGAGAAATATAAAAAATAAAAGATAAATTGGAAATTATGATTCAATAAAAATATTTCATAGGATTAAGAAACGGGATAATTATTATTTAATAGGAGAGATAAACATGATACTTATTATTTAAAATTATTATTTAGTAGTAGAGAGATCCGCCAACATAGTATAGCCCAGTTGATCAAAAGTTTTTCCTCAAAATGCTTTCCTCGTAAGGGTTTAAGTTCGAATCCAACAAGTATATGCCAATAATTCGGGAGAACACCACTATTCAAGTATTCAAACTTGGGTAACTTGCCGGCATGTATAGCCTTATCGTGTTGCAAGCCAATTACACTCAAGTCGTTCAAAAAAAAAGTAGGAGAGAGATCCAAAAAAATAAATGTGAGAAAACACTAGAATGTAACATATGTCCTTAAAGATTTTTAATTTAATAATAATAATAATAATAATAGTAATAATAGTAATAATAGTAATAATAATAATAATAATTAAACAATACTAAAAAAGTTTATACGACTTATCAATAATAATATAAATAACAATATCATTAATAATATAAATAAATAAATACACAACAATAAATAATAATATTCAAAATAATAGATAAAGATAAATATTATATAATAATAATATTATTTAGGTATAATTAATCTAATATATTAATATTAATAACATTGTTATTAAATTAAATGAGAGAGTGCCACGTGACATTATTTGTAGTCTTTTATTAGAACTAGCGGTAAGACCCGTGTGCAAACACGAGTGGTTTTTTTAGAAAACCATGCATTACAGATATAAATGATGAATATGGTTATATTTATAGATTTATAAATAGATAAGTCAGTCGGTAAATACTTAAAGTTTAGAGTATAAAAAATACAAAAATATACAATTTATTAATCTTTTGTGAACAAAATAACATTTGCATTCAAGCATGTTCCTTCTTCAAAAAACAATGTTTTAACTCAACAGTCGTTTCAATCCTCTTCAACCTCCACAAAACACCGTTTTAACCCAACAGTGGTTTTAAACCACCATTTTAACCCAACATCGGTTTCAACCACTATTTTCTCCACAAAACTCTGCTTTAGCCCAACAGTGGTTTCAAACATCTGTTTTCATCCATCTGTTCACCAAAGTCAACAGATGTATCAATCACTGTTTTATTTTCAAACATCTGTTCACAACAACAGAGCTTTCATCATTTAAACAGACCTTTGCCAATATTAAAAGCTTTTAAACTCTCAAATCCAAATATTTAGTTAATTAATTTAAATAACAAACATGGTTAATAATTTTAACACAACTACTTATATAAAATATGAAAGTGTCAAACATATGTAACTATATAATAAACAAAGTTCGAAACACCAAACACCATTCAGTAAAATACAGCATAATAATTCCTAATCAATGGGCGAAACAGTAGTCTCGATAAATAAAGCTCCTTACGGACCATTGTAGTTGTCAACATGTTGGAGGTATTTCAAAACTTCTGTGACATCTGTGCTTATGTAAACATTGTATAAACTCTGAATAATTAAAATATCAATAAAACAATGTGTTTTGGATTCCAATAATTCTTTATTTATGTTTGACATTTTGCACATTTTGATTTTTGATCGATTTTAAACTCTGTATCGCTTTCTGGAAAGTAATACGCAAACTGATGCGTAAACGTAATCAGTTTAATGCGAAAAACACCCCGGGACAGTGACATGAGCTTAACATATCTTAAATAACCTTTACATAACTTAGAAATAAGTTTTAAAGGGTTTGGTATGGCAAAAACAAGTTTATTCGCTCACAGGGACTATTTGCGTCAAACTGCAAAAGTCTTCCGTTTCGTATGGCAACGTACATCCCGGAACATGATCATAATCTAGAAATACCATAAATAACCTTAACACTGCTTAGAAATAAGCTTTGAGGGGTTCGGTGTGCAAAAAAAAATGCGCTTATTTGATCACAGGGACTAAAAGCGTCAAAAACTGCGTAAGTTTGCATTTACGCGCATATCTTACGTTCTGACGACATCCGGACATCCAAAATTTTTGTAATCATTAACATATTTTATTTTATTTTAGTGATGGGAATGCAAAAATACCATTCGTCGCTTAATTTGGATCGTTTTCGCGTCCGTTAGAGTTTCGTCGTAATTAACCGAATAACGCGATCGTACGACCAAGCGAACTGACATCCGTGATATTTCCAAGCATATTTCAACTCCCCTATGCTTTAACATCCTTGTAAAGCCTTAAAATTGGGTTAACGGAGCTTAAACGCGTCGAAAAACAAGTTTAGAGGCTGCAGGGACCATTTCTGACATTTCTGAGATTTTGGCCTCTGGCGGGGTGCGAGAGACATGGCCTATAGTCTCTCGCAGGGCGCCAGAGACATCAGAGTCAGCAGATAGCTGGTTATCAGCTACCAGCTTGTTTCTTAGGGACGTTTATGCAATTTTCTTTGTGTGGGCATCAAGTTAACACCTTTCCAAGTAATGTTAGCTGGCCATAACACTTGTATGGTTAAGATTCAATGCTTGGGGACTACACAAACACATGTAATGATCTTATAACACCTCCACAACTATAAATACCCCTCCATTTCACTTTGTTCATTGCTCACTTCCATCTTTTGGACTCTAAGTGGAGGCAACCATCATTGGAAGCCACCTACCTGAGTTCTAGTTCATCTTTTCCAGCCTTTGAACACCTTGTAAGTGTTCTTTCATGGGTTAGTCTTTATTTTCAGCCATTTTAAGCTGAAAGTCAAACAGTTTGACTAAAAGTTTGACTTTCGGTTTTGACCATCAATTGGTCAAATCAAAGTTCAATTGAACTTTGCAACGTGATTGTAATCACGATGGTTATAATCCCTAGTGATTATACCTACTGATTACCACGTTGACTAGGCATACTGACGAGTCAAAGTTTCGGTCAAAATGCGTATTTATGCGCATTTTGCGACGGAACTATTTTCGGGTATCAAAACCCTTTGCTTTGATACAAAATTAGTTTGCTAACTTAGTTAAACATGTTTTAACATGTTTAACTCGTCACTACTAGTTTAGTGCTTGTTTAGGGTGGTAAGTCAAGCGGTCTTGACAACCGCTTAGACTTTTGAACTCGACCCGTTTGGTCGATCATTGGGATCCGACCAAACTCATTTAGTGATCATAGTTGCATAGGGAATAACCTACTGAGGTTATACTTTATGATCACTTAGGTTGGTTAGTTATTCATTAAGTCGTTTATATGCCCATTAAAAATGACCAAAATGCCCTTTTTAAGCATAAATCCATATTTAACATATGTGATCAAGTTTTTGACATCTAAAATGATTTAGTAACATTTTTAAACATAATTGGGCATGTAAGACTTAACATAGGACATAGATAACCATCCGACCTTAATTTTACGCAAATGACGCGTTAAAGTAGCTTAAACTACCTTAACGAGTCAAAACGGGTCAAAACACTTAGGTTAAGTTTCTAATCAGAATGTTAGGTGTATTAAATCATGCCATATGAGTTCCAATGCTCATTTGATTTATAGAACCTCATTCTATCCTGTCTCCCGATTTAGGATCCGTTTATTAACGTAGTTACCTATATTAGGTGTCGTGTTGATTCCGTGATCCTTGAAGCTTTATTTGGTCTTAATTCCAAGACTAATAAGCCATCCCAAGTGAGTACATAGCCCCCTCTTTTACCGCTTTCAAATATTTTGGGGTGAAACACTTGTGCTTACATGTTACTTTCATGCTTTCATTGCTTTTTATGAAATATACATGCTATGTTCACCTAGTACATATATAGTACATGATTTCCCATTTTGTTTTGCTATGTATGTTGACTGAGCATGCTAGCGCATTGATTTCATAAGACACTTTTGTTGCATATGTTTACTCAGCATATGGGCACAATTGATTTCATGAACATTTATACTATGTATGTTTACTTAGCATACTTAGTACATGGTTTTCACATAGCATGCTTACATTGGTTATAACATTTGGTATGTTTAATGGGACAATAGTACATTCATTAACATTGATCACGCCGCTCGGTAGTATGTAATGGTACCATAGGGCTTGACAAATCCCGTTCCCGACTTTCTAGGTTTGTTTGGAAGTAGGGAATGACAGAATCCGATAT
This sequence comes from Helianthus tuberosus, assembly GCA_030545235.1. Classification (NCBI taxonomy): domain Eukaryota; kingdom Viridiplantae; phylum Streptophyta; class Magnoliopsida; order Asterales; family Asteraceae; genus Helianthus; species Helianthus tuberosus. The sequence continues at coordinate 101,138 of JARYGA010026875.1, read as the reverse complement.
ACATAATTGATAAACCTTTAACTTGTTAAGAGTTTATCAGACAGTCTTAAGGCTTGAATGTATGCAATAAACATTACTGCATAAATGTTCGTAATCATAAAGCATTGGTTTTTGCAAAACATAACTTTTGATTTAAACTTAGGTTTATTCAAAGACATTGTTTTGTAGATTTTACATATGGGGTTGAGTAAATACTTTTTATTCACCATACATGACATTGATTACACATTGACATTATACCTATGGTTTGAGTAAATACTTTTTACTTGTCATACATAACATTTGTTTATACATGACATGGTTTACATTTGACATTGAACATTGTTTACACATAACATTTTGACATTGGTTTAAACAAGACATTTTGGTGATTATTTATAAGTGATTTAAATAACGAGGCGTGTGTAATATGATAAAAGCATGGTGGATACGCCGCTGGTACTTCCTATATATAAGTGCTTTTATGATATTACATATCGTAGCGTTATCTAAACCACTTTGACAAAGACATGATACATTTTATACAAATGATACATTTTCACAAGACATTGTTTTACAAACGTCACATTTTACACAAATTCTTTTCTACTTGCTTATTTATTTAACCATGCATTTTTCTTTTATTATCATCTGATTTTCACTTCGATTTTCATATGATTTTATGAAAGAAAACATTTTTATATGGTTCATGACTAGTTTTGTTAAACAATTCGTTTAACTACAATTTATGAACCCTTCATCAACAAAACCTATGTATCTCACAGGCATTTTTATGCTGACGTACCTATTTTCACATGTGTTTCAGGAGCTAATGCTTGATGTTGATTATGCTACACATAGGTGGACTCGGGCCTTAGTGACTAAAAGGTAGTTTAATTATGTTATGTTTTCGTTAATTTAAAGACAATGTAAACACTTTAATTAATAAAACAAAACTTTAATTACCATGGTCGTGAAACAATAATTCTGTCGCTCCACTCCTCGACGTTTCCGCCGTGGTTTGTTGTTTTAACGCGGTCAGGGTGTGACAACTTCATTGCTCAGATCAACTTCAACCATATCTCCCCAAATGCTTGTTATCAGCCACTTGTTGTTTTCAATTATATTAGTCCTTCGACGCCTATCTACATAATCAACTACACGAGGATTATTGAAAGCAAACACCTTGATCCAGCCTTCTTTTTCATATCTGAGCAAATCAGCAGTTAGCTCAACAGACTTTCCAATAACAATCAAATGCAACCTCTTTGCGATGGTCAAAAAATTCCCTTGGCAAGGATTGACTACGATACTCTCGGGAAAACGAAGCTTTCTGAAAGTCTCGGAAAGAACATGGAAAGCAACTATGTTTCTCTCACCTAGTGGATACCAATAATTTGAAACCATGAAATATATGGTTTTACCAGCATAAGTTCCGGGAGACCATGAATAACTGCTTGAACCATAATTATTTACGCTCAAGAAATTTATTGTTCTCCATGACTCACGACGTCGTGAGTAAAGACGAGCAGTAGCCACATTACGGTAACATCTGATGTGAAGCACTTTCAGATTATTGGATTCATCAAAATAAATTCCACCTGTATCAGAGTTTCGATCATGAATGTATTTTAAGTAGTCGTCAGACAAAAACTTATAGTGCCTGGTTGTTGGATTCCAAAGGATCAGCTCACAGCAAATCCATTCATTGCAAACTAACAACAACCCATTAAATGACGATAGAATACGTAAGAAGGTAGGGTGGACATTGTTAGGAAAACTTAAGATTTTGCTTGTAACGACATCCAGATTACCAGCTACTATGTTGTCAACAACAATGGACGTGTCTTTAAAGGAGAGTAGTTTCTTTTGTAGTGAATCCCCACTTCGGAGAGCATGCATCATCCCAAATGCATGACTTGACAGTTCCCTATAAAAAATTTTGGAAAGACATTTCAAACGACCAATATCTTCTGCAGGGAGCCTCGTGAAAATTTCGTCAACAATCATTTGAAACCCAATGTTTTCCATTTTGCGGTGAACAAATGCTTGTTTGAAAGTCAAAGAGATTGCAAACAAAAAACTTTGAAGATGATTGAGTGATGGATGAAAGCGGTAATGATGAAAGCAGTTTCCCAATGTATTTTATATATTATTATTAAATAGATCGTCAGACTAACTTACTGTTAAAGAATATGATGCGAAGATGGTTAGGCTTTTAATGCAAAACATTTCAAAAGTGCGTTTTCATGGGAAAAGTATAAAATTAAATATCAAAAAATCCAAAGCACAAATTTTAAGCCTTCAAAAAAAAAACATGTTATCATAATTACAATTAACCTCTTCATTTACCATAAGACGCATTTACCATAAGATAAAGCGAGTGAGTGACATGCATTAATTGCAAATTACATATCCCTAGGCATTTTGAATTTGAAATTACCATAAATTTCAAAACATCTGCTAAGTTATACATTTGCCAAAGGAAGGACTTTCAACCTTTGCTGGCTTTAAAGGATAGATATGGGCGGAGGTTTTGGGATGAGGCAGACTTTTAGATAGATGTTAAAATGATTTTATATATATTAGGCTTTATAATGCAGTAATGACATAAGAAAAGCATTGTTGGACAGCCTCTCTGGCTGCCACATCAGCTTTTCTTATGCCACATCAAGATTATTTACCATTATCTGCATTTTAAAACTTCAACAATTGTCTTTTAAAACCTCTGTTGAGTATGATCTATTGAACATCATCTGTTGTTCTTTAAGATCTGTTGACCCATAACAGACCTTTGTTTCTTCAAACTTTCTTCTGACTATGTCTTCATGAGCAGAGGATCACTTGAAACAGATGTTCTCTTTGGGCAGAGTTTACCTCTGACAGACATTTAGAGGAGCAGATGTTGTGTATTTGTAATTGAGAGGAAATTCTTTAAAAAACTGTTGACTTGCCAAATAATAAAAAAATAATAAAATTTCAAACCTCTGGCATAAAATAATAATAAAAAAAATCTCTTCATTTAAAGACCAGCAATACTCTACATAGTAAACACATGCTTCTACAACTCCAGCAGACACAGATGTTGCGAACCTCAGTTAGGCAACAACAGATGTTTCCAACATTACTCTTCATTTAAAGACCAACAATACTCTACATAGTAAACACATGCTTCTACAACTTCAGCAGACACGGATATTGCAAACCTCTGTTAGGCAACAACAGATGTTGGCAACAACAGATGTTGGCAACAGTAGCAAGTCAAACAGCCATTATATTAGCAGATGATCACTACTAAACAGATGTTCTCTTTGGGCAGACTTTACCTTTGACAGAGATTTAAAGTAACAGATGTTGAGTAGCAAGTCAAACAGCCGTTAGATCAGCTGATGATGATTTCGAGCAAATGTTCTCTTTTGGAAAACTTTAACTTTGACAGATCTATACAGTAACAGAAATTGATTCTTTATAATTCTTCAAAAAATTGTTCAAGCACAATTCAACATCAACATAATCTAAATCAAACTCAGAGACAGTTTCACATCTACATCAATATCGATCTGCAATACTCAGATGATAATAAAAATTACATAATAATACTTATGCACCTTAAAATTAGTAAAAATAAAATGCTCCACAAACATTAATAGGATTAAAATTTAATTATGAGATTAAAAGGTCAACAATTACATCGAGTACTGAACAACGAAACTTTAAAATCTAACAACAACACCAAGAAATTTAAGAATCTAACAGAAAAAATTAAGTGCTTTTAGCTTCAACTCCATCAAGTACTGAACCTCTCAATGTATATCTTTGATAATCGCCCTGAACTCCACGGAAGTTGAAGGCATCAACATTAGGTTTCTGGAAACCTGGTCTCTCGTGAACAGACCAAGATGCAGTCCGTCAAAACACCTCTTCAGCTCTTGAAGAGTAACCCATCCTCATATACTCAATCTTCAACTTGCTTGATAAAGAACTGCTTTAAATCACCAGAGCCAACAGAAGTGTATGCATCTTATACATCAATATTCCAAACTGTATGCATCTTTTATTACAAAAAATGCAGGAAAGAACAAACTGAATCTACTTATATATCTTGTTAAATAAAATCTTATCTTACAGCAGAAGCAGATCCTTTCTTGCGTTTAGTAGGAAACACTGTAGATTCTACATCATCATCATCTGCCCAAGTCACACGTGGATGGCTAGGATTTCATCATCAAATCGTAAAATACACTAGTGTATTTCATCATCAAATCCTGGCCATTGATATACACACATGTATGGCCAGGATTAGTTCGCTCAGTTCGTAAAATACATTAATGTTCACTCTTGAACCTGATCCTATTATATATATATATATATATATATATATATATATATATATATATATATATATATATATATATATATATATAATAAAGTAAACCAATGCGTGACACGTATCATTTATTGGAGCCATCCAATTTTCTGTTTTCTTGCCTATTTCATACTTATCTTTTATTAATTAAATATTAAATAATAAATTAATATTAAATCTTATCCTATTTTAAATTTGAAATAAAATCTTTTTATTTTTCTAATAAAATATTATCTTCAAATTTAAATTGCTAATTTAAGATAAGATGTTTTTAGATAAACCAAATTATCTATCATGAAAACCAAACTTAATATTATTGGATAAATATAATATCCACACGGTTACTAATATATTAATAAAAATTAAAAGATTATTAACGCAGCATTATGTAAATTAATATTTAACATACTTTAATATTAAAATTAATAGGGAAATTGACCTTTAATAATCACACCTACACCTTATTGGTCATTAATAATCCCACCTCAGAATATTCCCCCCACTAGTCCCACCTTTCACCTATTTTTCCTATAATGGTCCTCTGTTAAAAAAACTTAACTGAGTTAAGCTTTTTTTTCCAAATTACAAACAGATTTTTTAGGGCTTTTGATTAGAACGATGATACGAGTCCATTGATGTAAAACTTGCCTCGAAACGGTGCTCCAAACGATAAAAACGGCGCTTCAATTCGGATGTTTAAATTTCCAATTAACCAAAATCAAGTCACTTGGAGCACCATTTTGAGGCAAGTTTTACATCAGTGGACTCGTATCTTCGTTCTGATCAAAAGGGCTAAAAAAATTGTTTGTAATTTGGAAAAAAAAAACTTAACTCGTTAAGTTTTTTTAACGGGGGACCATTGTAGGAAAAATAAGTGAAAGGTTGGACTGGTGGGGGGAATATTCTGAGGGGGATTATTAATCGCCAATAAGGTTTAGGTAGAATTATTACATGCCAACTCCCCATATTAATATAACATTAACATTATATTGATAGGTTGATAATGATATTATATTAATATAATAAACATGGTATTATGTGATGATATTATCAGCTCTTCTCGGTCAGGTGTTATAACCTTTGAGAAAGACTTTTTTATTTGATTGAATTTAGTTTATAAAAACAAACCTAACTTGTAACCTTTTTATTATTTAAAATGAAAAAATACAATTCTTCACCGTGTATTACACAAGGTTTTTTACAAATATAACTTCTGTATTATTTAGTAAACAAAATTACATATATTCAACCCGTGTAATACACTAGATTGTAGGTCCACTTGGAGGATCAAGAAACCTACTTGCTTGTTGTTATAACACAATTACGAGTGCGGAATCCACATAAGAATGCAAACCAAAGCAAAGTAAACAAACACAAGTAACCAAATATTCACTATCTTGATTAATCTTAAGAGAACAAGTAGAAACACATACACACAATGTTTGGACAGACTCTCTGTGCTCTCTTAGTGAAACTGTTAACATAAACTGTCTATATATAGGCCCCATACCCAATAACATTACGGAGAATGTTACTGGACTAACGAAAGACTCAGGTCCACGAAGAACTGGGTTCTTCGTGGGTCAAACCAACGAAAGACTGAGCCTGGAGAAACATGTTCTTCGTGAAGGTGTTATCCCACGAAGAATGGTTCTTCGTGGGGAGGCTACATGACAGACAGAAAGATAGCTAACAGATCAGACAACAAAATAAAACAAACACATAACCACAGACTGCACAACAGCAGCTGTATTACATCATTACAATAATAAATGTCATACCAAGTCAAGATAGGAGGATATCTTGATTTGGTCGACTCGAACAAAACATACAGACACGATAAACAAAGACCGTACATTACAGACGTAACAAGAACAAGCGACAAACACAAAAAGTGCGCCAACAGAGATTTTTAAAGATATTATTTTTTATTATTAAATATGTAAAATTACATTTATTCAACCCGTGTAATACACGGGGTTTTTAAAGATTTTTTAATTTGGTATATTAATATACATTTATTCAATCTGTACAATGCACAAGGTTCTTAAAGTTTTTTTTATCAATTAATATGTAAAATTATATTTATTCAACCCGTACGATAAACAAGACTTTTAAATATATATTATTTTATTATTTATTATATAAAATTACATTTATTCAACCCGTGTAATACACGGGGTTCTAACCTAGTTTTCTTATATACAACTTTTCAAGACCATAACAATTCGTAAAGGTCCCCGCGAACAAACCTTATCTTTGATGTAGCTACATCATTCAAATTAAAACTAAATATGAAACTAAAAAAATACCCTTTAAAAAATATGTAATGTTTAATGTTTTTAATGCCCTCATTCTATCATTAGTTCACACTTTTATTTTTCTCATTTAGCATTATAATAGAAATGTCTCTCTCTCTTCATGTCTCCATATAGCCCACAAGGATGATTGTATTGTTTTGTGTTGTAGCTATTTGCTATTAGCATTTTTAGGAATGAAAGACGTTAAAAAAAACTACGGTGCCACTTTGACAATTATAAGCTTACTAAGCTTTCGGGCAGGTGGAGGTCGGGTTTCCATGAGTCGCCAGAATACTGCCTAAAGACATAGTTGCCATCCCAGTATGATGACATTTCAGCACCTCGCAAGTGATAAAAACACGAATGCAAAGAAGAAAATTCTTTCGAAGAAACAGAAGATGCTTCGGGTGGATGAAGAATGCTCTGCATGTCCCTATTTATATGAAACATAGACACCTCGTATAGCCCTAGACGCCCCATATTGCTTTATGTCGCGTGCCAGACACATAGTCACATCAGTACTCAAGACGCCTCGTATAGGCCTAGACGAGGTGTCTGCTCCCTTGTACAGAACTAGACGCCCCATCTGATGTGACTGATTTAACCTTGTACGAGGTTTAGTGGTTGGTCGGAGACAATAACCCTAGACGCCTCGTATAGGCCTGTACGAGGCATCTTAAAGGCCCTAGACGCCCCGTCTAGGCCTATACGAGGCACCCTTTTAGAAAATTTTGAAGCTAACAAGGAATATATGAGAAAATTAAAAAAAAAGGAGGTTATAGGGTGTTTGGGAAAAAGATAAAACGTACAGAGTGAAATCATACCATGGTGGATATTTTGGTGGTAACTAGATGTAAGACCCCGCCGCGTTGCGGCCGGGGCTTACAAATTCAGTCGGCACGGGTTAGTTAATAATTAAGGGGTTTTTTGTTTACCTCTTAATGAGGGTCTGAATGGTTCAGACCTCTTACTAGTTCAACACTTAATGATTCATGCTGTTTGTTTCGTGAGTAAATGTCTGAATGTTTCAGACATTTGCATCTGAATGGTTCAGACATTTGCATCTGAATGGTTCCGACATTTGCATCTGAATGATTAATTATTATACCGAGTCTCAATGGTTAAGACCTCTAATCTGAATTGGTCAGACATTTGTCTCTGAACGGTTAAGCATTATACTGTCTCTTAATAGTTCAGACATCATACTGCTTAATTGTTGCCATAAAAGGTTTACATCAAAACATAGAGCAAATCGAATTTATATCGACGCGCACATAAAAATTAGTTTTTCTTAAGTAAAAGAGATATAGTTGTAAACTCGAAACAAATTATTATTAAAAAACTTCATAGGTTAAATACGTTCGTAAAATCGTGTCAAGTAGCACTAATGCCACAACACTGCCAACAACCACCAACATCAGAAGATCTTGTAAAAATAAAATAAAGAGTTAATTGCCAAAATCGTCCCTGAGGTTTAGGCACGTTTGTCATTTTCGTCCAAAATGACACTTTTGTACCAAATTGCCCCCAACATTTGTAACTTTTTGCCATTTTCATCCAAACCACTAACTTAGTTTAATTTTTTCTGTTAAGTTGAGGATATTTGGATGAAAATGACAAATATAAAACCACAGGGACGATTTTGGCAAATTACTCAAACTCTTTTAAATTTCTTTTATTTAATTAATTTTGTTACATATATAATAAAAAAATAATATACATGCAATTTTTATATGAAAAAAATAATGGCTTTGTCACATAATTTTTATAAATTTTCATTCAACCACTAACTAAGTTAATTTTTCTATTAAGGCGAATGATGTTTATAAACTAAGACAGAAATTAATTTCTAATTTTTTATATAGATCAGTTTTATAAAAATAAAATCTACTTAAACCTCTAAATTTTATAAAACTAGAATGCTGGTGACCTTATTGAAAAAGGTCAAATAAAAAAAATCTTATCATATGTACCAAGTTTGTAATTCATCTTCTACTCTTTTAAATTCGCTCATAAGGAAAAACAGAAGCCAGTCCCCCCCTCCCCCCAATCAAACAACGTATCTTTACCAAACCTTAAAATTACCCACCAAATTGTAATTATAATTCTATGAACCAAAAGTTTCTTTACTCAAACAATTCACAATAAGTATTAGTTAGTTACCCTCATAATCTTAATTAAATAAATATTTTATTTCTACTAACATATTTCCTAGGTGCTCAACACATTTAAAAAATATATGTAACGTTTTACATATTTTTCTATCTCTACAACTGATAAATACTAAAAGTTGTAATCGATTGTTATGTGTTGCACACCAATGACGTTTTCTCTTTATAAAACTGATTTATATAAAGAAGCTATAAATTAATTTATGTCTTAATTTATAAAATTTAAAACATCCTTCACCTTAATAGAAAAAATAAACTGAGTTAGTGATTTGGATGAAAATTTATAAAAATTATGTGACAAAACTATTATTTTTTTCATATAAAATTGCATGTATATTCTTTTTTATTATATATGTAACAAAATTAATTAAATAAATGAAATTTAAAAGAGTTTGAGTAAATTGCCAAAATCGTCCCTGTGGTTTTATATTTGCCAGTTTCATCCAAATATCCTCTACTTAACAGAAAAAATAAACTAAGTTAGTGGTTTGGATGAAAATGGCAAAAAGTTACAAACGTTAAGGGCAATTTGGTACAAAAGTGTCATTTTGGACAAAAATGGCAAACGTGCCCAAACCTTAGGGACGATTTTGGCAATTAACTCTAAAATAAATAAAAAAGTAAAAAACAAACACCTAACGAAAACAGCCGTAGAATCGTTGAACCACGTACGCCCGTTGCAGCATGTTAATTCGAAAAAAATTATACATAAATGTAAAACGTAGAAAAAAATAACCAAGTCGATCCTAGACATGCGTGTTGCGACGAACTTGTCAAATGAAGAAAAATAGACTTGTTGCGACTGCTTGTCAAATGGGAAAAAACAGACAAAAAACGTTGAATCCTAGACACATGTGGCGTGTTGACTCAAAAAATTTATAACGGAAGTTAAAACAAAAAACTTATGAAAGATTAAAAGTATGGGGGACCAAAGTTGAAAACAAAAAAGTGTTGGGGGTTGAATTGTAAAAGATGAAAAGCTTTTTGGTAAAAGTAAAAAAGTCAAAGGGTTAAAATGTAAGAGATTAAAATCTTAAGATTAAAATTGAATAATTGCAAAATTTTTTTGAAAAACTCCCAAGGCCTATATTACAACAACATATAGCACAACTATCTTGGAAATTTATAGTTTGGAAATTTGACAGAGATGGGTAATGTTTATACATCAGTTGATGGGTTTGATGGGTGAAAAAAAAATCAAGTAAAAAGTGATCATATTTGATCAATCATGTATGAAGTTTTAGATAGTTTAGAGTAGAAAGATTGAAGATGGCTGCTAATAAAAATATGAAAAGATTTTGTTGGAAATTTGAGAAATGGATATTTAGTAAATTTATAATTTAGTGAAATTATAAATATTAACGAGATTAGATTATCTACCCGTGTAATACACGGGTTGAACAATTTAAGTTAGATAAAAATAAAATTATGAAAAAAATGAAGATAAAAAAGGTGCTTATTACATTTATGAGAAAAATTACAATACACAAAATTATAAAGAAATCATAAGTCTCTAAATATCTATATCTATATATATATATATACATATATATATATATATATAATAAAGTAAACCAATGTGTTACACGTATCATTTATTGGAGCCATCTAACTTTCTGTTTCCCGTTTTTTTCATACCTATCTTATATTAATTAAATATTAAATAATAAATTAATATTAAATGTTATCCGATTAAATAATAAATTAATATTTAATCTTATCCTATTTTAAATTTTAAATAGAATCCTTTAATTTTTCTAATAAAATATTATCTTCGAATTTAAATTGCTAATTTAAGAGAATATGTTTTTAAATAAACCAAATTATCTATCATGAAAACCAAACTTAATATTATTGGATGAATATAATTTTCACATGGTAACTAATATATTAATCAAAATTAAAAGAATATTAACACAACATTATGTAAATTAATATTTCACAAGCTTTAATATTAATATTAATATAACATTAACATTATATTGATAGTTTGATAACCATATCTATTATATATAATAAATGAAAGTTATCTGGGCCACGTGTCAGTAGATGAGGACTACTATTTTCCCATTTTCCCGCCCAAGGTTCCGTCTGCTTTTTTAGTGCAGTAAAAACCCTAGATCTTCAGCCTAAATCATTCAGATTCCATCTTCTTTCTCACGCTTCTTTCCAAACCCTAATAAACTCCATCTCATATCTCCGCCTCTCCTCTTTGCAATCAATATTTTGTACATTGATCTAATTTTGGTCCGCAATGTTCTCTCTTTCCCTTCTGAAGTAAAAGCAAACCCTAAATCTTCATCATCGCTTAATCACCGCCACCACCATCGTCAATGCAAGTAAGCACCACACCATGTTCTTTATCAATAGCTAACCATCTTAGTTACGCAATTTTAAAGTCCGATCTCTGTCATCTTCTCACGCTCAGATCATGGTTACAAGTTTGGTGCATCGTTTGTTTTGATACTTGGAGTGTCGGTGTTGCTCTCTGCTGTTTTCTGGTTGCCGCCGTTTTTTAGTGATCAAGATCACGAGGATCTGGATCTGGATTCACATTTTAAAGGTTAGTGGCTGTTGATTTGGATCTGTTTGTTTCTGAGTGTTTTCCGTCAAGATGAGTTTCATTATGATTCTGTCTATATGTGTTCTCCGTTATTGTATAACATCCAATAGAAGCCCTAATTTCATTATGAATCTGTCTATATGTGTTTTCTGTTACTGTATAACATCATTGCATGAATATATATGTCTGATTTCATGTTTATGTCCAACAATTAATGTTATGTAAAATTACTAAAAATTTATTTGTATTAATTCTTTCAGAGGATTCCCATTATTGGTGATGGAATGTCGAATCTTCATTGTGTTCTTCAGTTGGAGAAGAGAGCCTGTGAGGAGTTATAACAAAGGAGAAGTATTAAGTCGTCATGGTGTGGCAGCTATGGAGGATGGTAGTTTAGTACCTGCAACCCCTATTGCAGCGATGACGGCTTGGTCGTTTTGCATTTTCTGAGCCTCATGAATCGGTTCATAACAGTGGTTAGGAATAGTCATCTAACGGCCGTCAAAAAAACGGTGGTTAGGAATAATAGTTGTGTTTGGTTTAAATGGATCGTTATTACATGGAGGTTGTAAGGAGTTATAAGAAAGGAGAAGTATTAAGTCGTCATGGTGTGGCAGCTATGGAGGATGGCAGTTTAGTACCTGCAACCCCTATTGCAGCCATAACGGCTTGGTCGTCTTGCATTTTCTGAGCCTCGTGAATCGGTTCATAACTGTGGTTAGGAATAGTAATCTAACGACCGTAAAAAACGGTGGTTAGGAATAATATTTGTGTTTGGTTTAAATGGAACCACAACAATTTCACAAAAGGTAAGAGATGACGTTTTTTTTGGGAATCTGTACTAAATTTGTTAATTGATTTGATTCATAGTAAGCATAATAGTTCAATATTTGAATTTGTTGTCTCAGCTTCATACATAACGTCCACAAACCCTAATTATTTTTGAAGATCTGGATGCTAATTTTGATGCTTATTTGTAGTTTAGATTTTATGTTTTCTTTACATGTTCTAATTGCGTAGGTATGATATTTCGGAAGTGGATACGTGAAACAAATTTTGCAGTTATTCAACCAAATACAACGAACAAGTTTGGTGCTATTCACTTATTCTTGATGACTTCAGAATGGATTCGATCTTGGAAAACTCAATGAAAGTCTTCATACGACATATCTCAAAATCTAAGATTATTATACAAAGATATTAACTAAAAGTAGATACATATCCGTTGAGATGGCTGAATAACAACTACCCGACAAACCATCTCTAGCAACATCATTTTACTTTCAATTTTTTATTTTGCAGTTTTTTTCTGATGTTGGGGAATATGCACTGGACTCACATCATGGATTTGTTATTCAGTTAGGATTTAGTAGAGACATGGAACTTGGTATGTCACTTCTTCATTCTCATTCTTTTTAACCTGCCTAAATCCATTAACATTGTTGTTTCTTGTGCTCCTTTTTGTGTAATTATAAAACTTGATTAAACAATAACCAACAAAACAAAAGTAAATAAAATTGACTTCACAAATGGGGTGTTATTTGTTTCTTCTCTTTTTTATAGTTCAAAGTATTCACAAATCCTGTTTTCTTTACCAAGAAACTTTCACTCTACCTTACCTCTACATTTATTTTTGCTTGGGGAAATAGTTCTATGATAGAGAGATGACCCGTGACTTTGAATGTTTGCTTGGGGAAATAGTTCTATGATAGAGAGTTCTATTTTAGAGGTGTGAGATGCAAATCACACACATGAATAAGCACTATCTAGGGACATGATCATCTATCTCTGGTTAGTTTTTAGAATTTTCAGGTAAAAGGATTTCAATATCATTTCGTGATTTCACTCTGTTAAAATCGTGTAATCAAAATGACAGTTAATTGGGTGAAAACTTATCTGAGATTGCACATACACATTGACATGCGATTTTTTATTACTCTCATATCTCGGGGCAAGCGATTGACCATCGTGGCCGCCATCGACATAGTGCCAGAACTTAGAGCTAGCACAACCGATCAGAGAATTAACTTATTGCTTTGGTGCAGAAGGTACATAATCCTTCTTTCAACACTATTGTTTGATTTATTATTAATTCAAGTTTCATTAAAAACATAACAAAATATAGTGGTCAAACATATTATTTAAGAAGCAAATAAGCAGCCATTTGAGTGATAAAATATAAATTATATTTAAAAAACCCGTAAAAAATCTAATTTTATATATAAAGTAATACTGAAAGTTATAAACAATTTGTTTAAAAATTATGTAATAAAATCATTATCATAATTTTTAATAATAAAAATAAAAATAAATGATATATTAATATAAAGTTTGGTTTTGGTGATAAATAATTTGGTGATTTAAAATATCTTAAATTAAAATTTTAAAATTAAGGATAATATTTTATTAGAAAAATAGAAGTATTCTATTCAACATTTAAAGTAGGATAAGATTTAATATTTATTTATTTTTATTTATTTTGTTAACATAAGATAGAAAAAAAATATGATTGAATAGTTGGGAGTTTGTATGGTAATAAACCGGTTAACTTTATTATAATGTCATATGTTTTTAGTTATATATTTTTTGAATTATTTTTTAAAAAAATTAAGACTTTATTATTGTCAATAAAATCAATGATTTTATATTTGTAATTTTGTTTAGTCCTTGTGTTTTAGTGGTTTTAACCATTTGAGTCCAAAATCAAAATATTTAACGCCCTAAGTCCCTAGACGTTTTTTTTATAACCATAAGATTTAATATTTATTTTTATTTATTTAGTTAATATAAGATAGAAAAAAATATGATTGAATAGTTGGGAGTTTGTATGATGATAAATCGGTTAACTTTATTATAATGTCATATGTTTTTAGTTATATATTTTTTGAATTATTTTTTAAAAAAAATTAAGACTTTGTTATTGTCAATAAAATCAATGATTTTATATTTGTAATTTTGTTTAGTCCTTGTGTTTTAGTGGTTTTAACCATTTGAGTCCAAAATCAAAATATTTAACGCCCTAAGCCCCTAGACGTTTTTTATAACTATTTGATTCCAAATTTTAACCTTTTGTTTCCACTTTTTTAACAAAATTGAACTTAAAACGTTATAAAATGAATAAAATTTGACTCAAAACGTAATAAAATAAACGGTTAGGGACTCAAGGCGTTAAACGTTTTAATTTTGTACTCAAGTGGTTAAAACCACTAAAACGCATAGACTTAAAAAGTAATTTACTCTAAATTATCTTTAACTTATTCACAAGTTCTTATTTTCTAATCTTCAAAAGAATTCACTTCGTATGTCAATTGATGTAATGATATCTACTATCTTCATTTTTGTTTTATTCATCATTTTAGTTCGTTTTTATCTATATTATATATAGGGATATATTACAAAATAATAATTAATACTATATTTTTTAAATAATCAAATACAAAAATAAAGTACTTTAAATGACCGATAAGATATTTTATATAATACCAATTGTTAATAAAAATCTATAATTAATTAGAAGAGATTAAATAAATAATAATTATCTATAAGAGATTAAACTCAACAATATTTAGTAGAAGAATTATATATAAATAATAATTATCTATAAGACATAGTCTAACATGATGACAAGTGTCCCATTAATGGGTTCTTTTATTATATATTATAGATTTACCCATTTATGAATGAATTACTATTACTATTTTATATATATAGTTTTCGAAGTACCATGAATAGTAATTTTAAATTTAAAATAATATATAGCTTTTTAATATTTTATTATATTAATATATATATATATAGTTTTCGAAAGACATGAATAGTAATTTTAAATTTAAAATTATATATAGCTTTTTAATATTTTATTATATTTATATATTTTTTAATATTTACTTTTAACTTTTAACATATTTTAATTTTTTTCTATTTACTTTTAGATTTTAACGTGTTTTTGTTTTTCCCTTTTCTAAAACCATATTTCCTTTATCATTTATTTTGTTTTTAATAATATTTTTTTTTCTTTTTTTAAATCTATCTTTACTTTATCAATTTTAATATTACTTTAATAACTTATGTTCGTTAATTTTTTTTTCTAAAAATTTAAGTACGCAGTTGAGCTTAATTTTTACCCTCGATTAGTATAAGTTTTATTAAAAACGGAATTTATATTAAAAAATAAAGTATTTATTTGCTATCGTAAAATGATACGATGATAAACTGAACTGATTCTAACGGTTTGGTTTTTTAAACAGCAAACATTTTCAAATAACGTTTGTTTTATATTACCATTTGCTCCATTTCGCCGCAACGTGGTTGTAGGTCCGGCTAGGGGAGGATCTAGTCGCCTAATCCTTGTGTACAAACCAACCCGGTTGTGCGGAATCCAACCGAGATAGCAAACCGAGATAGAACACGCAAATAATCAACACACAAGACTCAACGATTAACACCACTTGTATTAAACGTATGAAAGGTCCGGTTACAGCTCAATGTTTACAGATCAGTTCTATAAACTCTCTCTAACAGTGTGTGTGTGTTTTCTGCTCTAAGTGTTCTCTGTGTCTCGCTTTTCAGCTGAACACAACACACGGGTATTTATACCCAAACACAGCTGGTCTGGTCGAAGGATCAGATTTACTGGTCGAACGATCATCTGTCGACCAGGAAGAGCTCGAATGATCCAGATGTACCACGAAAGATGTGATCTTTCGTGGTCCATCTATCGAAGGTCCATCTATCGAGCTCATCATCATCGAAGGATATAAGTGATCCTTCGATGACCATCCTTCGACCCAGCAACTAACAAATATAAAGATGACTGTTTGGCCAATTCAAACCAGGAGGATGGTTGACTTGGTCAAACTTACAAGACTAACAAGACATCGTTTTACATCGTGACTGAATACAGACAAAGTGCAGACATAAGTGCACCAACAAACTCCCCCTTGGCTGTAGCTTTGTCTGGCTTATCAACAATCAGCTGTTGCTTTGTCTCGATCTTCATTCTTGTAAGTTCTCGTGTCTTCAAGTCTTTGTCGTCTCTTCACGTCTTCAATGTCGGAGGATCTTCAAAGTCTTCACGTCTTGAAAGCAGAAAGTGTATCAACAAACTCCCCGTTTCATGTAGGAAGTGTGTTGACAAACTCTCCCTTTAACATAAGCTCCCCCTTGAGTTATGCTCGTGAAAGTCTTTATCTTTATGAAGTGAGATCCTTGTGGTGTTGATGATGGTCAGCGACAACTCGATCATTTTCATCATTTGAGTGCCTTCACGTCGTGTCTTCATTCCGAAGCTTGTCATCGACCATGTTCTCCTAGCCTTTAGAATCTGCACATGCAAGAAATCTAAACGCGTAATGAGAACAACCGCCTGGAATATCATAAGCAAACGACACACATGTGACCATTGTTTAAGCAAACACCGTCCGACAGTTTGAAAGTTTAGCAAATTTGTCAATTTTAATTTTAACTTTCAAAACTTGCAAATTTCGACCGTTTATGAAGATTTAGTCGTTTTCGGTTTTCGTTCAGGTTTCAGGTAACGAAGACTCGAGCTCCAACATCGTACGATCGAAAATAAAATAGAAATAAAATCTTTTTGGCTTTTATAAAGTTTATATTAAAACACACTTAAAATCTTTTTGGTATTTTTGAATATTTCAAATGTAAAGACTGAAAGCAGTAAATAAATATATACAGACATTCTTTTTGCGAGTTTCGAGGGTAAGAGAATCATATCAGTGTACGGTCATGCCAAAACGCTCCTGTTGTTCAGTTAATTAACATTAAGATAAGCATCCTATAACAATTATCGGTATTGTTGTCCACATAAGCTCAACTTATCATTTGTAATCATGACGAGGGGATACGTTAAGGTATGAGTTATACTTACCGACCGGTGTTCATCCACATCACGACACATTCCCGTATCAAGGTATGCACGAGGGTTCATCTTACCGGTGAGTATACCGATTATCATCTGTTTGACCGTATATGATGTGAGATTCTCACTTATTTTGATTGAAAACAAGCCCTATGTGATAGAATCACTTATTGATGAGGAACTTGATTTTCGATGCATGAGGGCACAGGAGCAAGTCCGTGAACAGGTCAGTACTTTCGTACAGCAGAGAGACGAACTTGACACCCGGAAAGAATTTGTGATAATTTATCACTTATTTGTATGGACATGTGATTGTTGATCACTTATTGAGGTCGTATGCAATATGTACACGTATGTATGGTATCATGGAAGATCTAGACTTGCGTCCCCGTTATTTTTCGGTAAAAGATACAACCATGATACCCAGATGATAAGCAGCATAAAGACCGAATATCTCAGAACCTCGGCAATCTCTCAAACGAAATTTCGGTACTAAGACCATATGCCAATGAATGGTTCCCACCTAGTCTTCAGTCGATTTAAGTTTATATCACCCTGCACACTTTAAAATGATTGTGAGCCTACCGATACATCTTATATAGAGCTGCTTATCGTTTTTCATTTAAGGTTTAAAGAGGTTTGGACAGACCACTGATGTACTATCATTTTCTCTTTTGCTCGCCAGGAAACTCATTTTTGTTTTTCTATTGTTTTTGTGTTTTTGAAATTTTTCGATGTTTTTGGATTTACTCCCCCTAAAATCAATAAACTAAGACAAATTTAAAACACAAAGGTATTTACAAAAATGATTTTCCGATGTGGATTACTCTTGCTTGACCTTAATGCCGTTTACCAATAAAAGATAGTCAAATCTTGATTTGTCAAATGCTTTGGTAAAAAGGTCGGCACGTTGGTCATCGGTGTGGACGTAAGCAACATCGATTAGCCTTTTCTCAAAGCAATCACGTATGAAGTGATACTTAATGTCGATGTGCTTAGTCTTTGAATGCTGCACAGGATTTTTAGTGATCTGTAATGCAGCAGAATTATCAACGTAAATAGGAGTAGTTAGGAATTCAAAACCGTAATCACGCATTTGTTGTTGGATCCATAGGACTTGGGAGCAACAACTTGATGCAGCAATGTATTCAGCTTCGCATGTTGATGTAGCGACACACGTCTGCTTCTTGCACTGCCATGTGACTAGGCGATTTCCCAAAAACTGACATCCAGCCGTTGTGGATTTGCCGTCGATTTTGCATCCGCCAAAATCAGAATCACTGAATGCGATCAAGTCAAAGTTATTATCCCTAGGGTACCACAGACCGGTGTCAGGGTAACCCTTCAAATAACGAAAGATCCTTTTTACAGCTGCAAGATGTGAGGCCTTCGGGTTCACTTGATATCTGGCAAGCAGGCACGTTGGGTACATTATATCTGGTCTTGATGCTGTGAGGTACATAAGGGATCCAATCATCGCGCGGTAGAATGAGGGGCTAACATCTTGACCCTTCAAGTCTGGAGTAATTCCATGATTTTGTGGCAATGGGGTACCAATGGGCGTTGCGTCAGACATCTGGAACCGGCTCAAGATGTCACCAACATATTTAGTCTGATGGATGAATATCCCAGACTCTGTTTGTTGTACTTGTAGGCCCAAAAAGAAAGTCATTTCCCCCATAGCACTCATCTCGAATTTATCCTGCATAACACGCTCGAAATCCCTACACAAAACATCATTAGTAGACCCAAATATAATATCATCAACGTATACCTGAACCAGTAGAAGATCTCCATCTTGTTCTTTGATGAAAAGAGTGCAGTCGATAAGACCTCTGCGAAAACCGTTCTCCAGCAGATAATTAGATAAGGTTGCGTACCAAGCTCGCGGTGCTTGATGTAGACCATATAGAGCTTTGTTGAGCAACCAAACCCGATCGGGATGGATAGGATCTTCAAAACCTGGAGGCTGTTCGACGTACACCTCTTCTTCTACCACACCATGTAAGAAAGCACTCTTCACGTCCATCTGGTATACCTTGAAACCTTTGAATGAGGCATAGGCCAGAAAGATCCGAATGGCTTCTAGACGTGCAACAGGTGCATATACTTCGTTGTAGTCGATTCCTTCAATCTGACGAAAACCTTGAACGACTAACCTTGCTTTGTTCCGGATAACGATCCCACGGTCATCCTTTTTGCATTTAAACACCCAACGAGTACCAATCTTCTTGTATCCAGCAGGTTTCTCTACGAGTTTCCAGACACCAAGCTTCTGGAATTGTTGCAGTTCTTCCTGCATAGCTTCAACCCATGAGCTATCTTTCAAAGCATCTTTCCAAGTTCTTGGTTCTTCCTGTGAGACATAACACGCGAAAGACCAATCATTCTGTTGACCAGATTCTCGGATAGTTGCATACAAGCCTGCATTGTTGTTGTTTCGCAACATGTTTCTTGTTTGAACGCCACTTTGTACATTCCCGATGATGTTTTGTTGAGGATGGGTATTATGAATCCTTGTTTCTGGATTATCTTGAACTGGAATATTTGTACCCAGATTGTTGAGATTCAGATCAACAATCAATTCAAGTCCCGGAATTGACGAAGAGGATGATGCAGAAGTTTCAGCTGTTCTAGGGACATCCACTGGAGGTGTACCCTCTGAAAGACCACGAACTGCTGTTGGAGCTTCTTGATCTGCATCTAGAAATTCATCATCCTCTGAAGATTCGTTCAATTCGGTAGCATCTTGAAAATCCTCATTGTCGAGAGCATTGTTGTTCACCGAAGAAGGTTCTTGATTGACAATAATGGGACGAACCAA
This sequence comes from Helianthus tuberosus, assembly GCA_030545235.1. NCBI lineage: Eukaryota > Viridiplantae > Streptophyta > Magnoliopsida > Asterales > Asteraceae > Helianthus > Helianthus tuberosus. The sequence continues at coordinate 81,057 of JARYGA010026875.1, read as the reverse complement.
CGGTGAATCTGTTGCATTATCACTCTCGAAAAACATCATTGCCGCAGCACTTTCTTCAACGGCTTCGACATTGATCGAATTGAAAAAGTCATCGTACTCAAACATCCAAGGCTGACCAGGATTTCTAACCGGTAAAGTGTGCCTTTGTACTCTGACTTCAGACCATTCCTCGACCCTCTTAGTCTCTAGATTCCAGACTCTTAAGTTTGGGGTGGAATACCCAAGAAAGTATCCCTCAATGGCTCTAGCCCCAAACTTTCCATTAGGATCGATAATTGTGCAAGGAGCTCCAAACGGTTCGAGATAAGACAAGTCTGGTTTCCGTTTGTTGATAAGCTCAAAGCAGGTCTTGTTGTGCCTTTTGACTGTAAGGACTCGGTTCAACGTATAGCATGCAGAAGACACAGCTTCAGTCCAGAATGGAATGGGTAGCTGCGACTCTACCAACATAGTCCTAGCAGTCTCGATCAATGTGCGGTTCTTACGTTCAGCGACACCATTCTGTTGAGGAGTATAAGCTGCACTAAATTCGTGAAGAATACCTTTTGAAGTGCAAAACTCCGCCATGGCATGATTTTTGAATTCAGTACCATTGTCGCTACGTATCCGCCTAACCTTCAAGTTGTAAAGATTCTCAATCTGAATGATCAAGTTTTTGATAATACCGAAAGTTTCACTCTTATGTGCCATGAACGCCACCCAAGAAAATCTTGAATAATCATCAGTAATCACGAGGCAATATTGATCATTCCTAATGCTTTTGTGCTTGACAGGACCGAACAAATCCATGTGCAAACGTTCAAGAGGAACAGCCACCGTGTTGACTTTCTTTGTAGGGTGTCGCTTCTTCGTTTGTTTTCCTTTCTGGCACGATACACAGACGTCTTGAAGATGGAAATTTTTAAGAGGAACACCATTCACCAATTCATTTGATACCAAATGATTCATTTTGCGTAAGTGAATGTGACCCATTCGCCTGTGCCAAGAGATTGTGTCTTTTTCTGTGGCTTTGGAAACGAAACATGTTGCTTGTGCAGACGTTGTGATAGCTTGGCTCATATCAAGGACATACAGATCATTTATCCTTGGAGCCGACAAGAGAATCCATTCTTTTGGAACTTTGAAACCGGGTTTCAGCACATAACATCCATTAGCATCAAAGTGTACTGAGAACTGCTTGTCACAAATTTGAGAAACACTAAGAAGATTGTGATCAAGTTGTTGCACAAAGTTGATCTTGTCAAAGCTAACAACCCCGTTGGAAATCATTCCTTCACCCGTTATATATCCGCCCTTATCTCCAGCAAAAGCAACATAACCTCCTCTAATAGATTTGACGTCGTAGAGAAGCTTCATGTCGCCTGTCATGTGCCTGGATGCCCCACTATCAACAATCCAATGACTACTGATAGTTCCTCCTGGAACACCCTGCACATAAACTCAATCGATTAGTTGGAGATGGGGACCCAAGCCATTGTGGTCTTGGGTCTTCCATTTTTATCAACAACAATAACTTCGACTTTTTGATGATTTGGAAATTGTGATGGTCCCCCTGATTCAATAACCCTTTTTGGTTTCCAGGTCTGTTGAGTGTTACCAGTTTGATTGTTTGAAGTTTTTGAAAACTTTGAATTTTCTGGTTTAACTGAAACAGATGGTCTGTGAACCACATCGGTTTTTATTTCTTTTTCAAGTTTCTTGACCTGTTGGCGTTTCTGTTTCTTTTCCCTTTCTCTTATGAGTCGGGGATCTTGTTTTACAGAAACAGATCGCTTGCGGTCAGTTGGGCCACGGGGATCATCAACTATGCCTTTTTGTTTATGAAGATACGGGCAATTTCGAACAATATGCCCGATTGTTCCACATTCAAAACATGACCTTCGTTCAACAAACCCCGAAGTATCATGTGGTCTTCTTGCCGATGATGAACTTTGTGATCCCGAAGTACTAGGTTTTGAACAACTTGGTTCATTCCTTTTCATCACAGTTGCTTTTTGGACAAAATCTAAGTTAGATTGATTTGCAAACTTTTCAATCTTGTCCGTTCCCTTCGATTTCACAAAGTTCACATTCTTCTTTTTCTTCTGATTCGGCTTCTTTTGAGTTTGAGTCGATGCCTTACCATTTGTTTTGGTATGGTTTTGCTGTTTTGGCACTGTTGGTAATTTCTTGTTCCCAAACTGTTTTCTAACTTCAGCCTTTGGAATAGGAGGACACTGTGTGACTGTAACATGTGGTCCTGTCTTTCCCAAGAACTTACTAGTAGAATTTTCAAAGACTTTACTAATTAAAGATTGATTAACATTTTTAATAGGAAAATCTTTGTCTGAATAGATTTTATCATCACCAACAAGAGTGTACAGTAAATCCACACTCTCCGACTCTTTTGCTGATGTGGACTCGGTTGGAACAGTCTTAGCAGGTTTTGTGGGAGGATCACATAGGATATGATTCTCAAGAGGTATGTCCTCTTCTTTGATCACTGCATCAGACTTTTCCGAATTAGTATCATCAGACTCATCATCAGAAGAATCAACATCCTCAACCACAACTGGAGAATCCTGATTCTGTTCAGCAGTTACAAATGTATCTGCTGACACATCTGAATCTGACGATACTTCTTTCTTGTATCCGAGCCCTGCTGCAAATTCCTCAACGGCCATAGGAACAGATGGCTCAAAGTGAGTCCTATACTCCTCATCAGGCAAAGCATCAAAATTGTTTCTCACTGGTGGTGGACATTTCTTGTAACCTATGCATGTGACGTCCTTTTTCTCTTTCTGAACATCAATGATGTGATCCAACACATAGCTAGAACTCAAATAACTGTCTAACTTGAGTCGGATCGCCTCACTTTCTGTTTTAACACAAGCCATTTCTTTTTGCATCACCTCAAGACGAGTGATATACAAATTAATGTCCGTTTGTTTTCTGGAAACCATTTTAGTCAGCTCTGTTTTATCTTTCTTCAATGTTTCAATCATTGATTTATAATTCTTTTCATGGTTTTCATAAAACATATTGGCTTCAGTGCACTTTGAAATATCAACTGTCAATTTCTGATTATGAATAAATGTCACATCATATTTCTCTTGCAAAGCCTTGTGTTTGCTTTGCAATTCACACCACCTATCATTTACAGAAACATGTTTGTCTTGCAATTCAAACAAACTAGCTTGTAAAGCATCGTTTTTGCCTTGCAACTCAGACATGTTTGTTTCCAACTCAGCACATCTAACATGCAAACTATCACAGTTATTACAGCTAACAGAAGTGGGTTCGTCGACACATACCTGACTTGATGAACTGTCGACATTCGCCATAAAGGCTGAATGGAGAGAAGACAAAGAATAAGCAGCTTGATCCACCAAAATAGATCTTCTTTGAATTCCTGCTGCAGCTTCCTCCAAAAGCTCATCAATACTTGCATCGACTGACACACTTGATGTGTCATCCACCTGATCATTCCCTGAAGTGGAGGATTCTTCATCCGAGCTTCCACTATAACCAGAAGAGTCTTCATCTTCAGAAGATACATCACCATTGGTGGAAGATTCTCCACCACTGGCGTGTTTAAGATCATTAACCACTTCAGCAAAACAAGCTGTTCCATCTGGTGCGTCATTTCCCAACTGGATTGACCAATCACAGCCTTCATCTATTTGAACCACAAGTGCCTGGTTGGCATTTGATGGTCCTGCTTGAGTCTGATTGTTGACAGGCACCAATGTGCGAACATTGTTCCTGTTCTGGTTCTGCTGGTTGCCTTGACCTCTGAAGGGATTCTGGTTCCCATGTTGAGATGGCCTTGTACATTCACGCTTGAAATGGCCACGTTCACCACAGTTGAAGCACTTAACGGCCTGTTTATCGAACCCATACTTGGTGTCTTTCTTGCCTTCCAAGTTGGTTCTGCCAGTTCTCTCCATGAAATCCTTTGCTCGCCTAACAGCACTTGCAAAGGCCCACTTGATATCCATCATCTCCATTTCTTCCTTGTCTATCTGCTGATAGTCTTCTTGAGTCAGATTAATGTTGCCAATCTGACCTTCTACTAAACCACAGTATGCGCTCACCAAAGTGTTAAGCAGCTCCATATGTTCCTTTGCTACTTCCACACTAACTTTAGAAAAACTTGAAGTGTCGAGCCGTACTGTATTTGGCTTAGATTGCTGACTAGCAGCTGATGTACTTCCATAACATGCTTGCTGCTGTGGAGGATGAAGTGGATTCCCGTACATGTCTGTTGGTACGGTAGATTGAGCAGGAGGAGGAGGAAGTGGATTCCCATACATGTCTGTTGTTGGTAAAGGATTTCCGAACATATCAGTTGGTCTGAGAGGTCGTTGCTGTTGTGGTGCTGATTGAGGGACTGGTTCCAGCAGATTTCCATACATGTCTGTCTTTGGAGGCACAGGAACTTGGATAGTATTGCCATACATATCTGTGCTAGTCACAAAAGCTGTTTGAATTGGAGCATGCGAAGAAGGTTTTGTAGAGGTGCTAGAGGTTCCAAAATACATGTCAGGATTTTGAGGCACGGGAATTCTTTTTGCCTTCAGAGTTTCTTCCTGATTCTTGTTTTCTAGAATTTGAACAAAGTCGTTGAAGCTCGTTGTATCTAAAGTACCATTGTACTTCATGATTTCCAAGAATGTATTCCACTGAGGTGGCAATGCATCTGCAAACCTCTTCACAATCTCTACAGGAGTTGTAACAACCCCAAAATTTGTCAATTCAGTCATCAAGTGATTAAATCGACTTGTCAAATCACCCAACGACTCATTTTCCATACACGTAAAACCATCAAACTCTTTCTTCAGCAGTTCTTTTCTTAGTTGACGTGTCGCTTCATTTCCCACGCCCCTTGTCTTCAACGCGTCCCACAACCTTTTTGTAGTTTTATAACTGACGAACTGATGATAGATATCTTTACTTAAAGCCTGAGTGAGAATTGCGTATGCCTTCTTTTCTAGATCATAGACTTTCTTCTGATCTTCCGTGAGATCTGCAAACGTAGCAGCAGATGATGCAGCAACCTCTATTGTTTGATCGAAGTCAGTAATAAACCGCAACCACAATTCTGTATTTTGGCCAAGAACGTATGTATGAAATCTATCAATCCATCCTGGATATTCATATAAATGCATCAACTTTGGAGGTCTATTCAAACTTCCCGTTTCGCTTTCGCTTAAAAGAATGCTTTGAACACTTGGAACTTGATTGGATACAAATGCCCATTGACCGGTAGAAATTGCATTAGCTTGTGAAGATACCGGTGCGGAAGATGACGGAGTACCAAAATACATATCTGTATTTACCAAAGTATTCCACCTTGGATTCATTTTTAATCAGTCGAAGGATACCTGTCGAAAGACTTGAAAAACAGAAACTGTTAAACACAAACAGACTACTGATCGAAAGATCAACACCTGTTCGAAGGATCAACAAGGTTCGAAAGATCTCTGTTGAATTTCGAACAATGTTTTTCGAAAGATTCTCCAAACGAAGGATCCTTATCTTTCGAAAAAGTACTGTAGACCGAAAGATACACACGAAAGATGACTTCGAAAGACTCCCCAGTCGAAGGATCCTAGTCTTTCGAAAGTGAGCAGTGGACCGAAAGATATATGTTTCGAAAATATTCCTTGGAACGAAAGATAAGTTTCACACTTCGAAGGATGCTCGAAGGATAACTATCTGTCGAACCTCCTTTGGTCGAAAGATGACCTTTCGACTTCGAAGGATATCTTTCGAACTAGCTCTGACACAGTTGACAAATCGGACAGTTTGGTGAAAAGTTGACGGGTTGGTGAGAACTTTCGGCAGAAAGTATGTTCAGACCATATCTTCAGATCTGAACATGCAGGTTTTTCACCAACCAGGTAATGATGTCCAATATTTTAATCAAAACACAACTCCCAACACACAAACAAGTTTAATATTCAAATTTTAAAGATCAAAGGTGTATTGTTATGAAGAACACTTGAATATCGGTTGAAGATAAGAAGAACAAACCCAGAAAAATGAGTGTTTCTGAATAACCGACAACAAACCGAAACCCGTTTTTGCTTGAAACTTCACTAAAAACCCATTTTTAACATGTGATAATGAAATGTGACAAGGTTTTTATAAGTACAAACAGCCAAAAACAGCAATATTTCCAGAAAAATATAAACTTTAAAACCCGAGAAACACCCGAAAACACTCGGTTTTAACAAGGATAAGAGCCAAGGCTCTGATACCACTTGTAGGTCCGGCTAGGGGAGGATCTAGTCGCCTAATCCTTGTGTACAAACCAACCCGGTTGTGCGGAATCCAACCGAGATAGCAAACCGAGATAGAACACGCAAATAATCAACACACAAGACTCAACGATTAACACCACTTGTATTAAACGTATGAAAGGTCCGGTTACAGCTCAATGTTTACAGATCAGTTCTATAAACTCTCTCTAACAGTGTGTGTGTGTTTTCTGCTCTAAGTGTTCTCTGTGTCTCGCTTTTCAGCTGAACACAACACACGGGTATTTATACCCAAACACAGCTGGTCTGGTCGAAGGATCAGATTTACTGGTCGAACGATCATCTGTCGACCAGGAAGAGCTCGAATGATCCAGATGTACCACGAAAGATGTGATCTTTCGTGGTCCATCTATCGAAGGTCCATCTATCGAGCTCATCATCATCGAAGGATATAAGTGATCCTTCGATGACCATCCTTCGACCCAGCAACTAACAAATATAAAGATGACTGTTTGGCCAATTCAAACCAGGAGGATGGTTGACTTGGTCAAACTTACAAGACTAACAAGACATCGTTTTACATCGTGACTGAATACAGACAAAGTGCAGACATAAGTGCACCAACAGTGGTACCATGAATAGTAATTTTAAATTTAAAATAATATATAGCTTTTTAATATTTTATTATATTAATATATATATAGAGTTTTCGAAGGACCATGAATAGTAATTTTAAATTTAAATAATGTATAGCTTTTTAATATTTTATTATAGAGTTAATTACATAGTTAGTCCTTGTGGTTTGCACAAAATAACATACTTAGGTACTAATAGTTTAAAATCACCTTCTAGGGTATTAACTTTTCATTTTTTAACGTTTGGAGGTATTAACTTCTAAGTTAGTAACATAGGTAGTCCCTGTGGTTTGCACAAAATAACATACTTAGGTACTAACAGAATGTGATTTTAAGCCTACAAATAATCTTAATACCCCCAAACGTTACAAAATGAAAAGTTAATACCCTAGAATGTTATTTTAAACTATTAGTACCTAATTATGTAACTTTGTACAAACCACAGGGACTAACTATGTAATTAACTCTTTTATTATATAAATATATTTTTTAATATTTACTTTTAACTTTTAACATATATTTTAATTTTTCTATTTACTTTTAGATTTTAACGTGTTTTTGTTTTTTTCTTTTCTAAAACCATATTTCCTTTATCATTTATTTTGTTTTTAATAATATTTTTTATTTTTTAAATCTATCTTTACTTTATCAATTTTGATATTACTTTAATAACTTATGTTTGTTAAATTTTTTTTCTAAAAATATAAGTACGCAGTTGAGCTTAATTTTTACCCTCGATTAGTATAAGTTTTATTAAAAACAGAATTTATATTAAAAAATAAAGTATTTATTTGCTATCGTAAAATGATACGATGATAAATTGAACTGATTCTAATGGTTTGGCTTTTTAAACAACAAACATTTTCAAATAACGTTTGTTTTACTTTACCATTTGTTCAGTTTCATCGTAACGCGCGATTGTCTCTAATATTTTTGAAGTGATTGAACAATAGATTATAATTTAAATGTTATTTTACTTTAACAAATATCTTTTTATTACTTTTCTTTAGCTATTAGTTTTTTGATTATATTATTATTATAATTAGTTTGGTTTCTCTTTTATTATTATAATAATTATAATACCTTTGAGTATATTTTGTTTTTTCATTTATAACATTTTTTGAACGAGTCAAATATACTTAAACTTTACCGTAAAGAATCTGATCGATATCGTTTGAACAACAATGTACCTGTAGCGTATTCACTTTTATGGTTTTCTCAAAGTAACGGTATAAAGTTCGTTAAAGATGAAGTTGTATTTGCAATAGAGAACTTTTTGGTATCGTAAGCTATAGTGAGTATACTATACTAACTTTACAATGATGAACCGAACCAGTACCAGCAGGACAACATCGATATCGCTACCGATATTCATCTTTTTGGTTTATTAATCAATGTGTATATCCTCTTGTGCTTGCCTCTTTCGGTTGCTATTTCGAGTGAGAGTACCACATCGAACTGACCTGGTACCCATTGAAACCAGCTGTGAAGCACTGGTAATCTTATTAGTTATATACAGTTATCAATTGTATAAAATGTCTGTATACAACCCGTGTAACACATGGGTCTATAATAATAATTTGTGAAATTGTTGTGGTGCCATTAATCTTGCCATTTTTTACTTATTGCAGATTGAGGGATCTCCAATTGTGGTTGCTAAAAATAATTAATTCGATATATTCATATATTACTGAATATACATGTTTGAGAAGCATTTGGCAAAGTGAAGGAGGTGATTTTGGACAAGTATGGGAATGCGGCTGCTGAAGACGCGCCACACCACACCTAACAAGCGAAGAGGTGATTTTGGCCGCAACGAGACGACTTTAGGGTTGCCCCTCGGCAATGGCAGGTTGGCGTCTTCTGGCGAGCAGAGCCGGCCCATTAAGGTTACTAGGTAAGGCTTGGGCCTAGGGCCTCCAAAATATAGGGCCTCCAATTTTTTTCGATAGCTGTTATATAATACATGTTTTGGGCCAGGTCTGGTAAGAATTTGGGCTGTTTAACCATCTGCAAGTGAGCGTGGAATTGGAAATTCTATAAACAATTGTAAAATCAGAGTGGGATTGGGCAAAATCATTGGAAATAAGGAAATTGTCGATTAGAAAAAGCAATCGTTAAGATGACTTCAGCTGAGTACTTGTAAGTTTGCGATTCTGATTTTTTTTTCTCCAAACTACAGTTTTGATTTCTGGTTTCATAGTTCGATTATTCATCATTGTTATTTCGTCCTTGGTCATTACTCATTAGTTCATAGCAAATCTTGTATTTAATAGGGTAAGTTTTAATTGTTTATTTGTTTACCCTTATAATCAACAATTGTTAAAATAGTTAGTAACTTACGGTTTGTAATTTTTTATGTTTTTCTTGGTATATTGAATCAATCTTCAGGTTTATAATCGGATTGATTTTAATTTTTATGATAAAAGCTCAGAGCTGGAATTTTTCCTGATACTTCAGGTTTGTTTATTTCCTTTTGCCAATGGTCTTTATTGTTTATATGCCTATTGTCTTTAATTGTTTGATTATTGATTATTGGTCTTTACTCTGTTATAGATTTATAGTCATTGATTTATAATAATAATAATAATAATAATAATAATAATAATAATAATAATAATAATAATAATAATAATAATAATAATAATAATAATAATAATAATAATAATAATAATAACAAAAAACAAAGTGAGAAGCTTGGATTGAATCACAAAAAAAGATCACACATTGACATGTAGAAAAGGCCTCCAAATCTTTTTTCGCTTAGGGCCTCCAATATTGTTGGACCGGCCATGCTGGCGAGTCTTCGTTTATTTCAGGGATTTTGGTAGATGATCTTGAACTAGAGATTCACAGACAAGATGCCGAGATCAATAGGTTCATGAAAATTCAGGTATGGTAAAGAACATGTTTTGTTTATTCATAAAGTTTTGATCTTGAATCTTGAATATTAGTTTGGTTTGAAGATTCATGAAAATTCAGGCGTGTGAAGTGGCAGTATATGGTCTTGCATGAAGCTCAGGCTATTAAAAGTTCAAGCAAGTTAGAAGTTTCACCCTTTTTTGCCTAAAATAATGAATATACCTTATGTATGTTTCTCATTGTATTTTGTTGGAAACCACTAACAGTATAAAGTATTGAGCTTTAATTACAGAAAGCGTTTGCTTCTTACTAGGGATGAGCTTGGTACTGAACCGATACCGGTACCGAAAATCCTCAAAAGTGGGTACCGGTACCGAAAATGTACCCGGTTCGGTAAATTCGGTACCGGTACCGGTTAGGTTTACTGCAACTCTAGTCAAGAACAACATGGCTGAGTTGTGGGCCCTACTTCATTTCATCATCCAACCCTGTTTGACAGCCATGAGCAGTTTAATGAGTGGTTTTCTAGAAGGTATGTTCACTTTTTTATGTTTAGCTTTATATTTCTAATAGTGATGATAAAAACTGCATCTCATATCATGTTTGTTTCACCATGTATAACCAGTATTGAAAACCATGCGGAACATGGTGGAACTTTAAATGAGCACCAACTTAGTAGATTGGTGAGTTGAAGTGTCTCTACATAATTTGGGCTTACATATTTTCCGGTATTAATTTTTTAACTAGCATGCCATTTTGAAGCCTTTCATGTTGCAGTGTGTTAAGAAAGATCTGGTTTCCGAGGTAATGGGAAAACTGAAATTATTGTTCATTGCAAATTGAGTGGCAGCAAGCTTTTTATCAAGCTATAAAGAACAAGATATCTCTTGCTGAGGTTTTTTTTTTTTTTTTTTTTTTTTTTGACAATAACCGTGGTCGTATGTGGAAAAAACAATATTGATATTGGAGTTATAATAACTTACCAAATGATTTGTCTCGCCGGCGCAACGCGATTAAGTTTATGAGAAGTTTATAAATCTTGCCTACAACTTCACAATCCGGGATTAAGTTTTTGAGAAGTTTATAAATCTTCTTACAACGAAGACATTAATATGTCAATCTTTTTGTATGATTTTAAGTATGTATTAATTATAAATAAATATTAATATAAATAATTTTCTCGAGCCCGAGAAGCAATCCCGGGTGATAACCTAGTTTTATTAATATAATAAACATTGTATTATGTGATGATATTTTCAGCTCTTCTCGGTCAGGTGTTATAACCTTTGAGAAAGACGTTTTTATTTGATTGAGTTTAGTTTATAAAAACAAACCTAACTTGTAACCTTTTTTATTATTTAATAAGAAAAATTACAATTCTTCACAGTTTATTAGAGGTTTTTTACAAATATAACTTTTTTATTATTTAGTAAACAAAATTACATATATTCAACCCATTTAATACACGAGATTTTTAAAGATATTATTTTTTATTATTTAATATGTAAAATTACATTTATTAAACCCGTGTACAAACCTTATCATTGATGTCGATACATCATTCAAATTAAAACTAAATATGAAACTAAAAAATGGCCCTTTGTAAAAAATATGTAACGTTTAATGTTTTTTAATGCCCTCATTCTATCATTAGTTCATAGTTTTGTTTTTATCATTTAGCATTATAATAGAAATGACTCTCTCTCTTCATGTCTCCATAAAGCCCACAAGGATGATTGTATTGTTTTGTGTTGTAGCTATTTGCTATTAGCATTTTTAGGAATGAAAGACGTTAAAAAAAAAACTACCATGACACTATGACAATTATAAGCTTATTAAGCTTTCGGGCAGGTGGAGGTCGGGTTTCCATGTGAATGGGAGAGCCAAGGGGCTCACGGCAGTCGAGTAGTCGATCGATCTGCAACACCGTTTTTCACAAAGATATGCTTACAAGGCTTCTAGACATTCTAAGACGATGTGCTAGTAGTTATTCTGTCTCTATATGTATATGTGTATGTTTTATGTTTATATTATAAATGTGTAGGCATGCTCTGGTGCATGGATTGCAGATTTATTTTTATCATGTGACTGCCTTTAAGTTGTTTGATGAAATTCCTGGGTATTCAAGTTTTGTCCTTGGTCAGGATTCTCAGGTGAAAAAGCTTTAATGTTTGTCCGGTTCAAAAATATGTGATTCAAATTGGTTGAAATGTCAACTTATATGTTTATTCTAGGAGATTAAGCAACTTGAACTTGGCTGAGTTGTCGATGAACTATAGGTTAGATCTGTGCCTCTCTGTCACAAGCTAGTTAGAAGCACTTGATACGGCAAGACTTGCAACTTCTACATAGACGAACGACCTAGAACGAGGCTCTTAAGTTAAAAACAAGCATAACTATTAATCTGGAACGTTAGATGTATTTGAATTGAAGTTATTCTGTGTAATGTTTATTCATTCAGCTCGTCTAAAAAATGTGTTTTATCACTTCGTGATTGCACTTTGTTCAGCGTGAGTACTAGTCCCTAACATCCGTTTTGAGATCATACAAAGATTATATGTATTCATGGCCACTACTCTATAACTTTAAAAAACTTGCTAAAACATAGGCAGTGGCGGATCTAGAAAATCCGCCAAGCCGTAACGTTTTATAAAAAAACGGTAGAAAATCCGCCAAGCCGTAATGTTTTATAAAAAAGCGGTAACGAAATCAAAAAAATGTTATATTTTTCCAAAATATACACTAATTTTAAACTACCGCTGGAGCACCAAGCCGTAGCGGGGGTTGCCCCTTGTTATATGTTGGATCCGCCCCTGAACATAGGTAACCTTTAAATACTTAATGACCGGGTCAAGCTTCTTCCGGTTTATGTTATTAAACTGGACCCGGTTTATAGTCACAAAATAAGCAGGTAAATACTAAAGTTTGTCACAAACATGAAATACTAAAGTTTGTCACGTAAACCAACATGCATGTATGCATGATACAAAACACACGAATATATGCGCATGATCATGAAACAATATTGTAAGGGCATGTGCATAAATCGCTTTGACCATCATCACATCACTTTTTTTAGACCTCGCAATTTTCGCCCAAGGGGTCTAAATATGGGTTGATATGGGCTTTTAAAAGAAAAAGATGGGTTGTTTTGGGTTAACAGCCAAACTCAATGGGTTAGAATGGGCTCATCAGGTTTAAATTAATATCAAGGAATGGGTTAGGATGGGTATGCTAACAATATTGAACGGGTCAGGATGGGTAACCTAAAAAACACAGTGGGTGAAACGAGCGCTACTCTCCGAGTCTCCGAACCTCATCTTCTTCAATCGATTGGTTTCAACTTTCAAGGTTTTGGTTCAATATCACTCGCTCTGATGGAGATCTACGCCATTAACGTTACTATTCAACAACGAACGATTGTATAGCTCATCAATTTCAGGTACTGTCGTATATATCCAGATCATAAAACGTGTTTAAAATCCCCAATTTTTAGATGAAGCTCATAGCTTTTATCTCTAATTTTACAGAATAAAATGCCTAATTTGTTTTGAGTTTATGAAATTTGGTTTAAAGTACATTAAAAGTTTGAGAACGTTAATAGTTTAAAGAAGATGAGGGTAGAATGGTATGAATTATGGATCAAAACAAGTTTATGAAACTCTAATTATCACTAACATGAGAGGTAGATTGATATGATATATGAATAATGGATTAGAATAATGTATAATTAGGCTACAAAGAATTTGTTAAATTTCACAAACTAAAATCCCTCTTTTTCAGCTCTGTTCTTGAAGAACTCTTACATTTTTTTTGTAAATTTGTAAATAAAGAAAAAGTCAACTGCTTGCTGTTTGATCTATTGCAATTGATTTTTCTATGATCAACAATATTGTTATGTGTATGTATACTCGTATGCTATGATCATCAATATTCAATAGTGTTTAGTTCTTTGATATGTGTGTTTTATGTTCACACATGTAAGCAATTATGCATACTCCTAGTCCTCCATTTGAAAGAGAATACTTTGACTTTTGATATTACTTTTAAAAAGTCAACTTATTATATGTATTTTCATTTGGTATTCAAGTTATTTTGAATTTTAACGAGTAAAATGGTGCAAAGTCCCGGCTGCATTTATTTCCAGTCTCAAAGACTTGTTGGAATGTGATTGTTTTGTGCAAGGATCTGCGAAAAAGAAAAAAACTTTGTATGCGGTGTCGCTTGTCTACTTATGGAGCGTTTGGCGAATGAGGAATGATATGGTCTTCAATCAAGGTCAAGTGTTAGTGCAGAAGGTAGTGGGGGAGATCAAGAACATGACCTTATTTTGGGTAAAAAAAAATCGATCGAACTAGGTGGGTTTAACTTGAGAGGCTTGGAGCAAGTTTGATGTACTTTCAGTATATTTTCTGTTTTCTATGTGCTGTATGTTTATTCTTTTTGGTGGATGTAATTGTGGTGTAGCATCTTGCTAATATTTTGAATAAATGTAACACCCCAAAAATATAGATTTTATATTATAAATTAAATGTTGGTTATGGTCAAGATAGAATAACTAGGAATAAATAACCTAGTTAATCATAAGTCTTCAAAATAATAACAAAAACTTGGTTAAAAACACCCTTTATAAAACTTGAATATGTAGAGGGACTAAAGTTGACAAAGAACAAAGTTGGTTTTTAATTAACTAAATAAAACACCACAACACACACATTAGTGTGTGTTCTGGTCGTGGTTTTCAACAGAGCAAAAAGGGAGTTCCTTAATTGAACCCTAACTCACATAAATCAGCCAAATTGAAGGGGCAAATCGAACCTAAATAAAAAACCAAGCTCAAATTAGTGATCACCCAAGCAAAGGGATCACAAGGTATGTCAAATTTCATTATTTGGTTACATCTTGAATTCTTGATGAATGATGTGTGTAAAATGCAACATATAAAATACATTAATTAAGGCATAAAACTAACCCTTTTTTAGTACTAATGTTGGAAAAAGTGTGCTTTTGTCTTCCTTTTGTATTTTCAGGACTAAATGAGTGTAAATGAACAAAAGGAACAAATATGCAGCAAAATCTAACATAAATACAAGAAAAGGAACAAACGTGGCAAGCCCGATGTAACAACCCTCGGTAAAACCAACACCCTCATAATATGACCGACACTCTAGTATATTTTAAAATACCCTTATATGTCTTTAAATACACCCAGTATGTGAAAACTGAGCCCGAAATATGTTATAACATATAATATAAAATAAAAACAAGAAATATTAAGCTGAGGCGGGCCGCGTAGGACCTCACCTCAAGCTTACGCGGGCGGTATGAAGGTCTAAACCTGACTCGTCTGATTTCTTTAGTTTAGGCAGGCCGCGTAAGACCCCGTTTAAGTTAACGCGGGCCGCGTTAGATCGAAATGGTGGCGCAGCCCTGAGCTGACACGTGTCGACATCGTGGCGGGTCTACTTGGTGAGCCGGACAAGCTAGTCCGTTGACTAGCTTTGACGCGGGCCGCGTAAGCCCAGGCGTACATTTACGCGGGCCGCGTGAGGGTCAGGTTTTGCAACTATATAAGCAGGCCATCGGGTTTCACTTTGTAGGTCCGGCTAGGGGAGGATCTAGTCGCCTAATCCTTGTTATCGAACACACCCGGTTGTGCGGAATCCAACCGGAGATGCAAACCGAGATCGAGAAAGTGAACAATACGTAAAGATATCAACGATTAACAGTTACGTGTATTGATTTCGACAAAGTTTCGGTACAATATTTGACAAATACAAAGCTCACCGGAACTTTCTCTCACTACACTCTCTCTCTAGTTTTTCTGCCTCTCTTCACTGCTGGTTCTCACACACACACCTGGATATTTATATCCATCACCGCATGTCTGGTCGAAACATCATCCTTCGATCATGCAACCATCGAAGGATCCACATATGCTTCGAAGGATGACATATCCTTCGAAGTTATCAAGCTCATCCATCGAAGGTTCTGACCCATGAAGGAAGCTGATTGGCCCAAAGTGAAGGTTACATGCACGTTCATTTTCTTCAAATATGCATATTGTAGAAAAGTCAAACACATGACATCATCATGACATCATCATGATGATGTCATGATGATGTGTCAAGCAGGAACCGGCTCGCGGCGCTCCGTGCTTCGCGTGACGAACTCTGGGACGCACGACGGAGGAATGTCGTGACGTCGGGCTTGATCCGAACCTAACCGGGTCGAACCGGACCAAGTCGCGTCGAGTCGAGTCGCGTCCACATACATGTATCAACAAACTCCCCCTTGGACGCTACTCGCGAGATTCGCCTTTCATGTCTTCTATGTCGGAGGATCTTCAATGTCTTCACGTCTTGAAAGCAGAAAGTGTATCAACAAACTACCCGTATCATGTAGGAAGTGTGTTGACAAACTCCCCCTTAACATAAGCTCCCCCTTGAGTTATGCTCGTGAATGATTTTATCTTTATGAAGTGAGATCCTTGTGGTGTTGATGATGGTCAGCGGCAACTCGATCATCTTCATCATTTGAGTGCCTTCACGTCGTGTCTTCATTCCGAAGCTTGTCATCGACCATGTTCTCCTAGCCTTTAGAATCTGCACATGCAAGAAATCTAAAAGCGTAATGAGAACAACCGCATGGAATATCATAAGCAAACACACATGTGACCATTGTTTAAGCAAACACCGTCCGACAATTTGAAAGTTTAACAAAGTTTATCAATTTCAATTTTAACTTTCAACGCTTGCAAATTTCGACCGTTTATGAAGATTTAGTCGTTTTCGGTTTTCGTTCAGGTTTCAGGTAACGAAGACTCGAGTTCCAACATCGTACGATCGAAAATAAAATAGAAATAAAATCTTTTTGGTATTTTAAAAAGTTTATATTAAAACACGCCTAAAATCTTTTTGGTATTTTTGAATATTTCAAATGTAAAGACTGAAAGCAGTAAATAAATATATACAGACATTCTTTTTGCGAGTTCCGAGTGTAAGAGAATCATATCAGTGTACGGTCATGTCAAAACGCTCTCTTTGTTGTTCAGTTAGTTAACATTTAGATAAGCATCCTATAACGATTATCGGTATTGTTGTCCACTTAAGCTCAACTTATCAGATGTAATCATGGCGAGGGGATACGTTAAGGTATGATTTATACTTACCGACCGGTGTTCATCCACATCACGACACATTCCCGTATCAAGGTATGCACGAGGGTTCATCTTACCGGTGAGTATACCGATTATCATCTGTTTGACCATATATGATGTGAGATTCTCACTTATTTGGATTTGAAAACAAGCCCTATGTGATAGAATCACTTATTGATGAGGAACTTGATTTTCGATGCATGAGGGCACAGGAGCAAGTCCGTGAACAGGTCAGTACTTTCGTACAGCAGAGAGACGAACTTGACTCCCGGAAAGAATTTGTGATATAGTATCACTTATTTTGTATGGACATGTGATTGTTGATCACTTATTGAGGTCGTATGCAATATGTACACGTATGTATAGTATCATGGAAGATCTAGACTTGCGTCCCCGTTATTTTTCGGTAAAAGATACAACCATGATACCCAGATGATAAGCAGCATAAAGACCGAATATCTCAGAACCTCGGCAATCTCTCAAACGAAATTTCGGTACTAAGACCATATGCCAATGAATGGTTCCCACCCAGTCTTCAGTCGATTTAAGTTTATATCACCCTGCACACTTTAAAATGATTGTGAGCCTACCGATACATCTTATATAGAGCTGCTTATCGTTTTTCATTTTAGGTTTAAAGAGGTTTGGATAGACCACTGATGTACTATCATTTTCTCTTTTGCTCGCCAGGAAACTCATTTTTGTTTTTCTATTGTTTTTGTGATTTTGAAATTTTCAATGTTTTTGGATTTTTCAAATTTTGGATTTACTCCCCCTAAAATCAATAAACTAAGACAAATTTAAAACACAAAGGTATTTACAAAAATGATTTTCCGATGTTGGTTTTACTCTTGCTTGACCTTAATGCCGTTTACCAATAATAAATAGTCAAATCTTGATTTGTCAAATGCTTTGGTAAAAAGGTCGGCACGTCGGTACGCGGTGCGGACCATGACAACATTGAGGAGTTTCACAGTGAAACAATCACGTGTGAGGTGATATTCGAGTTCAACGTGTCTGGTCAAAGAGTGCTATACGAGATAATAATTCACAAAGCAGCTTAAATATCGACAAGTATAGGAGAGATTAGAAATTTAAAACCGTATCCTGCAACTGCTTCGTGCATTGCAAGGAATTTGAGTGTTCTCCCAAACTGGATATCCACCCGGTGTGGATTTCAAAGTCGATTTTGTAGCTACTGAGAAATCTCTTCACAGCAACAAGATCAAAAACCTCTGGGTCCGGCTGGTCTTCCACATTGTACCAGCGAAGGTCTTTATCTTTCTCTTTGAGAAGTAGTGTGCGGTTGTTCAATCCACGCCAAGGCATCCGCACACCCGGTTTGGTTTGATCAACCAACATATTTTCTTCAGTCACACCGTAGAGAAAAGTACCCTACACGTTCATCTTGTGGACTTTGAACTTCTTGTGGAAGAAAAATCCATGAATCTTCGAAAAGCTTCAGACGTGCTACAGGCGCGTACTTTTCATTGGAATCTTTCCTGAGGACCCGATCAAAAACCATAATAACCAAACTTTGGAACATTTTTCAACTGGTCGAATTTTTCCACTTCATTCCTTTTTCCTTCATCAGACATTTTTGTCTTCTTTTCTCCTCTCTCCATCAAAGGTAACAACATTCTCCTAGATGTAATGATGTTTCGGAGTCTGGTGTCGCCGGTCTTGTGCATGGACGCTCCACTATCAACAATCCTAAGACTATCAATAGTTCCTCCTGGAACATCCTACACACTCATTCAGAGATTAGTTGGAGAGGGGGACCCAAGCCTTCACAGACTTGGATCGTCCGTCATCATCGAGGATTGTGACATCCATTTCCCGATGATTCGGAATTGATGTAGCTCCCCCTGAAACAATTTCCAATTTTGGTTTCCAAATCTGTTTTTGGTTTTCAAGTTTAACATTTGATTCAACAGATTTTGTTTGGACAACGTCCGGTTTTAAAACCTTTTCAACATTTTTCCGTTGTTTCTTTCTCTGTTTCACTTCTTGTTGTTTAACAAGACGAGGGTCCTGTTTTGGTGAAACAAATCTTTTATGGTAATTGTTACCATGGGGGGCATCAACTTTTGCTTTCAACTTATTAAGATACGGACAGTTTCGAATTATGTGTCCAATTGTACCACATTCAAAACACATTCTCCGCTCTACAAACCTCGGAGCATCATGTGATTGCCTAGCCGATGATGAACTTTGTGATCCCGAAGTACTAGGTTTTGAACTGTTTAGTTCATTTCTTTTCCTCACTGTTGCTTTCTTGACAAAATCTAAGTTAGATTGGTTCTCAAAATTTGCAATTTTGTCCGTTCCCTTAGATTTCACAAAGTTCACATTCTTTTTCTTCTTCTGATTCGGCTTCCTTGGATTTTGAGTCGGTGATTTGGCATGATTTTGCTGTTTTTGCACTGTTGGTAACTTTTGATTGCCAAATTGTTTTCGAACTTCGGCCTTTGGGATAGGAGGGCACTGTGTTACAGTAACACGTGATCCTGTCTTTCCCAAAAACTTACTTGTCGAATTTTCAAAAACTTTACTTATTAAGGATTGATTAACATTCTTTATAGGAAAATCTTTGTCGGAGTAAATTTTATCATCACCAACAAGAGTGTACAGTAAATCCACACTCTCCGACTCTTGGGCAGATGTGGACTCGGTTGGAACAGTCTTAGCAGGTTTTGCGGGAGGATCACATAGAATATGATTCTCAAGAGGTATGTCCTCTTCTTTGATTACCGCATCAGACTTTTCCGAATCAGTATCATCAGATTCATCATCAGAAGAATCAGTATCCTCAATCACAACTGGAGGATTCTGACTCGGTTCAGCAGAAGACACACAAGTATCTGCTGACACATCTGAATCTGATGATACCTCTTTCTTGTATCCGAGCCCTGCTGCAAATTCTTTAACATCAAGAGGAACAGATGGTTCAAAGAAAGTTCTATTCTCCTCGTCAGGCATGGCATCATAATTTTGTCTAACAGGTGGTGGACATTGCTTATATCCGATGCATGTGACATCCTTTTTCTCTTTCTGAACATCAATGATGTGATCCAACACATAGCTAGAGCTCAAATAACTATCTAACTTGAGTCGGATCGCCTCACTTTCGGTTTTAACACAAGCCATTTCCTTTTGCATTATCTCAAGACGTGTGATATACAAATTTATGTCAGTTTGTTTTCTGGAAACCATTTTTGTCAGCTCGGTTTTATCTTTCTTTAATGTTTCAATCATCGACTTAAAGTTCTTTTCATGGTTTTCATAAAACATGTTGGCTTCTGTGCACTTAGAAAGATCCACGGTTAATTTCTGATTGTGGATAAATGTCACATCATATTTCTCCTGCAAAGCCTCGTGTTTGCTTTGCAACTCACACCACTTAGCATCTAAATCAACATGTTTGTTTTGCAAGTCAAACAAACTAGCTTGTAAAGCATCATGTTTGCCTTGCAACTCAGACATGTTTACTTCTAAATTAGCACATTTAACATGCAATCTATCACAATTATCACAAATAACAGCAGTTGGTTCATTGACACATACCTGACTTGGATCACTCTCAGATGTTGACCTTTCTGCATCAGAATCAACAACCTCCCTTGATGATTCATATTCAGATCCAACCTCGCTTGAACTTGAAGTAGTATCATCCTCAACTGAAGTTGAAACATCTTCATCTGAACTACTGTCATGTTCAGAACTGTCATTATTTCCCGAGGATTCACCATTGCTGGCATCTTTGACAACTTCAGCAAAACAAGCTGTTCCAACTGGAGCATCACTACTCAACCTGATTGACCAATCACCACTTTCATATACTTGAACCACAAGTGCCTGGTTAGCATTTGATGGTCCTGCTTGGCTTTGGTTGTTGACAGGTATCAATGTACGCTCATCGTTCCTGTTCTGATTCTGCTGGTCTCCTTGATCTCTGAAAGGGTTCTGGTTCCCATGCTGAGCTGGCTTAACAGGAACTTGAATGGGATTGCCATGTAGATCTGTTGTCACAGGAGGCCTTTGTGTTTGCTGTTGAGGCATTGGTTGAAGAACTGGTTGAAGCGGATTTCCATATATGTCTGTTGTTGGAGGAGGAATGCCATACAAGCTAGTGCTAGACACACTTGTTGGTCCTGTAGATCGAACAGGTAATGGATTTCCGAACATATCTGTTTTTGGAGGGACTGGAACTTGGATAGTATTGCCAAACATGTCAGTGTGAGACACAAACTCTGTTTGAATTGGAGCATGTGAAGAAGGTTTTGTAGAAGTGCTGGGTGTTCCATAATACATTTCTGTAAATAAATCCTCACGGCTTCTATATTTGTTTTCTGTATTTGACGGAGTACCCCAGGCCGGATTCATTTTTGATCAAGAAAAAGAATACTTGAAAATCACACCTCAAACAAACAGGTTGAATGACGAAACAAATAGCTTGATGAAACAAGTTGATGTTTGTTGGGCTTTACTTCCACGAAACAGGGCTTATACTCTTGAGCGATGAAACTGGTTATTTAGTTTCGTCAAACACTTTGTTTTGTCAAAAAGGATAACCAGGTTTTAATATGTCAGTTATTAAACAAATAGAAACACTATCTTGGTGACACAAATATTCCCATGCCCCACTGATAGTTAGATTCTCGAACCCACTTATCCCTTCTTTACAATATTATAATCAATTACAATTACCAATTCACAAACATGTGGACAACTTTCGGCTTGCTTCTAATATTTTAATCCTTTCACAATTTTTTTTTTTTTTTTTTCGATACACACTCAGCCGACAACAACTTTCATGTCTGACTTTTCTCTTTCTGCGATGAACAAAGCTGATCCTTCGACACACAACCAAGGTGATCTTTCGAAATTAATGAGCCTTCGAAACCAGGTATCTTTCAAAACCAGGTATCTATCGATCCAGATATCTTTCGAAGACTGGAATCTTTCGATGTTGTTGATCGTGGAAGATTAGGATCTTTCGAAATTGTTGATGTTTATCCTTCGAAGTTGTTGATGTTGATCCTTCGAAGCACAACAAATCTGATCCTTCGAGGAAATTGAGATGACCTTTCGAAAAGATAGATGATCTGACACATTGACTTTGAAACCACCTGACACAATACTCCCACTTTCGGCTCAAAGTATGATCAATTTACCAACCATTATATGATTTGTACTATTATAATCCAATAACAATTTTCAATGCATTAACACTTTCAAAAATAATTGACCAAGATCAAAAGAGTTGATTTTATGAAGAACACTTGAAACTTGGTTGAAGAAATGAAGACACAACCCAGCAAATTTAAATTTTCCGGTGAACCGACAAATTTCCGAAACCCGTTTTTGCCCGTAACTTCACTAAAAACCAACTTTAAATATGTGAAAAATGAAAAATAAGATGGTTTTATAAGAACTTTTAGCAGAAAAACGAGGATTTTTTTTTGAAGCATTAAACAGAATTTTTCAAGAATAAATAAACTTCAAAAACCTGAAAAACACACCGAAAACAGCTCGGTTTTAACAAGGAGAAGAGCCAAGGCTCTGATACCACTTGTAGGTCCGGCTAGGGGAGGATCTAGTCGCCTAATCCTTGTTATCGAACACACCCGGTTGTGCGGAATCCAACCGGAGATGCAAACCGAGATCGAGAAAGTGAACAATACGTAAAGATATCAACGATTAACAGTTACGTGTATTGATTTCGACAAAGTTTCGGTACAATATTTGACAAATACAAAGCTCACCGGAACTTTCTCTCACTACACTCTCTCTCTAGTTTTTCTGCCTCTCTTCACTGCTGGTTCTCACACACACACCTGGATATTTATATCCATCACCGCATGTCTGGTCGAAACATCATCCTTCGATCATGCAACCATCGAAGGATCCACATATGCTTCGAAGGATGACATATCCTTCGAAGTTATCAAGCTCATCCATCGAAGGTTCTGACCCATGAAGGAAGCTGATTGGCCCAAAGTGAAGGTTACATGCACGTTCATTTTCTTCAAATATGCATATTGTAGAAAAGTCAAACACATGACATCATCATGACATCATCATGATGATGTCATGATGATGTGTCAAGCGGGAACCGGCTCGCGGCGCTCCGTGCTTCGCGTGACGAACTCTGGGACGCACGACGGAGGAATGTCGTGACGTCGGGCTTGATCCGAACCTAACCGGGTCGAACCGGACCAAGTCGCGTCGAGTCGAGTCGCGTGCACATACATGTATCAACACACTTTCCGTCGCTCACATCTTTCTTTCTAAACGAATTTCTGAAGTTATAAGCATTATAGTCGGGTATTATACCCCTAATTAGCGAGGTTCTGCTCCGTTGTAAGTATTATAACCCTAGTTTCGTAATAGTTACGCTGCCCGATTGATTTAGGATTCCGTAACAACTGTCGTGGTTCTGCCCGACGTAGTTGTTGGAATGCCGTCTCGGGAAGGGTATCATTAATATTTTCAAAGGGTTATGGTACTAACCTATGTACATTTGTATAAATTATAGATTATATCCAGGAAACCCTTACGCGAAGTCTAAGATAGCAATGTGAGTTTATCCTCTTTTTGTTAACGTTTTTGGAATGTTTTACAAAACCTTAATTGTTTTACAATATGATTTAAGCGGTGATTGAGTCTTTGTAGTTCTTCAATTACTGCCGGTATGTTGGGGTTTTGTATACAAAATTTACTACACTGTGAGTAGTAAGTCGGGGATGACAGTACGTTACCATTGGACAATGAATTAGCCAATGTGTAATATGACCCACAAGTCAGTGGATTGACAGTACTAAATGGAGTAATTGTGTAGAAATAAACAATGTGATTGCTCTCAATACTGTTTTAATTGATAAAATGTTTCTTGATTAAACTGGGATTCACTCACCAGTATTTCCGACTGACAAATGTTTTTAAAACGCGTTTCAGGTAACAAAATGTGACAGCCAATTAGTAAAAAGCCAGCTGGAGAGCACTGAAGGCTTGGAAAAAATGTGGCTATAAAAGTTACCTAATAAACGATGTTTTAAATTCAATAAAATAGGGTTTGTCCCTATAAATGTATTGTAATAAGAAACTTGGGTTTTACCCATGTAATTATTAATATTAAATATGGTGGTTTTACTCTGATAAACATTTCCTAACTACGGTCCTGATGTAATTTCCGCTGCAAGATTAAATAACTGATACCACCAAACTCTGAGCTCGCGGCCGCCCATTCCCAGGATAGATAATGGATCGGGGGTTGCGACACCCGACCCCTCAACAGCATCTTCCCAAGCAAAAACAAGAAAACAGAAGGCTGACCACGGCCCCGTGCCCAGCGGTCACGGGGGTGTGGCCAGTTGTCTGCAGAAAGGACAAAGCTATAGAAGCTTTTATTCCCGAAACGGGGGCGTGCCCAGCTCCACACGGGCTGTGGTCAACGCTAAGATTCGCAGAATCCAAGCAAATCTTGATAGTACAGATACGCTTCTGCACACGGGGCCGTGCCCAGCGGACACGAGGCGTGTGGAGCTAATGCAGACATTTTGCAATTAATGAAGAAAGAGAAAGAGGATTGTCACACCCCGATATTTCCACATATTACCGGTGGGTCCGGTGGGGAGTATCGTGACGTAGTTGATATCATCATAGTCAAATAATCACAGTTCAATGCACAGCGGAAGTCTAAAGTAAATATATTACAAACCGATTCAAAGTAACATCAATATTACAAACGGGTTGTAAGATGGATCCACAGGCGGATCTTAAAACAGAAAGATAAACACTGTTCAACAGACTTTAGACGTCTAGAACTTGCAGGATTCCCTATTAACGCCCGGAGCTCCCAGCCAATTACGTACAATACCTGTCACTTAATCTTTTTGGAAAATACGTCAGTTTACACTGGTAAATACAATTAACTGACTCTTTTGAAAATCTTTATGAAAATTGATTTAAATGCACAAGGCACAAATATTCTTTTATAACTTGGGACAATTATTTTAAAAAATAATCTTGTATACAGATTTATATGTTCGTTATACATTCAGAGCCCGATGTTAGAAACCGAGTCAAGATTAACAGACACACCACAAGTATAGGCCCATAAGAGAGTGAGATACCGTTTCCCTTACGCAACTGTCAGGTGTATGCCTACACCCCATGCTTAAGACGTGGCCATTTCTTAATAATGACGCCAAGGATATCTGGGACATGGTCATTAACCCCCAAAGGCTTTTATTTCAAACAAGACAGATTAAAACGGGTTACCTCAATAATTTAATCACAATCCGATTAAACATTCAATACCCGACCAAACGGTATTATTATAATACCGTATCCCAAGCCTGTATAGGGAAAATAAGTTAAAAGTATTTACCTGAGCTTAAAATGCAATTTATATTCAGCCGTATATTCTAATCAGCAAGCACAAGTACCTCTACTGGGGCTCTTAATCTGGAATGAAGGTTTTATTAACCTATTAGATTCCTAACAGGTCTTATTTAAGTTGTAACTTAGACCGGTTAGTTTTAACGAAAGGTTTTCGGTTCAAAACGCAAGATTAAGCGAAGACCGGATTAGAATGTAATTTAGACCCGAAAAGTTTGGAGACTTGTATAATATGGGTAAACTAAGCACATTCTGAATTTTGAAGCAAAAATGATAAGATTTGACCCGTTTCGGTCAATTTATGCAAACTAGTTACACAAACCGTTCCGAACGCGAATAACGCATAACGGGTAACCAAAAGAGTCATCAACATGTTTCACAAGTTAATATGCCTTAAATATGTTGTGATATCAGTAGGATACCTTCCATTATGCCCAAAACGAATTTAAAACCAATTTATGCCCCATAGGGGTATTTTGGTCATTTTAAAGGTTATAATAGAGGTTAAATACTAATCTGAGGTTCTGGTCTAAAATAATCAGTAAAAATATTTATTTTATCAAGTTATATCAGTAAGATATCTCACATATGTGAAATTTATCATTTATGGCCAAACTATGCACCGTAGGGGCATTTTGGTCATTTCACATATGCTTTACGGGTTAATTTGGAAATCTGAGTTTCAAACTTTTATTTATTGTTAAAGTATAAAAATTTATTCATAACATCAGCAGGTATCAAGCTTTGGGTGCCTAATATGGTTTTAAACCATACTATGCGCCTAAATCGCATAAAAGTCGGTATTTGACGGTATTCGGGTTAAATAAGTAAATCTGAGAGTTTGAACAGCCTTTACTATTTAAAATAATTTATTTAATATGTAAAATCAGTAGAAAAAGGTTTGATATGTAAAACTCATTTTATTAGCAAAAAGGGCATAACCGTCAATCACCGAGTCAATGCAAGAACCCTATGTTATGATCAGTTTAAAATTCAACAAAAATCTTCAAAAATCCCTAAATATTATATTACATCAGTGGGCAAAAGGTTTGGTGTCAAAATTTGGGTTTAAATAGGCTTTATGCTAATAATTTCGTTTAATTAATAAAAAGCTTTCAAATTACGATATTGAGCATAACTCCTAATTTAGACCTCAAACTGATGTCAAATTTTTAGGACATGTTTATAAATCATTAACAGAGGTTTTTGTCCTCTCACATTTTCAAAATTCTCGTTTTAATATCAAAAGGGCATAATGGTCAACTTTTAAGCATTTAACGGAAACATGCAATGAACTAGGATTTCTATGGAACCATGTTGTATAACCTCAGAGGGTTACACTAACATATAATATGGTCCTAAAGGAATCCTAAGGCATAACTAAACTAAGCTAAATCAGGTCAGAACTGAAAGTAAAAGCAAAAGTTAACTTTTGCAACTTTCGGTTTCGAACCGTGTCTAAACTCAGAATTGTCGGGTCGAACATGCCTAGACATGTTCAATTAATATTTACCAAGTTATTAAACTGACAAAACTGATTTTATTGCCTTTACATCATTAATTATGAATTTTGTTTAAAAACCGAATCGCTTGACTTTTATTTTAGTTACTTTGACCCGACAATTAACTAAGCAAACGTGATAATTAGGAGGTATAGTCATAAGAGACTATAACCATCGTGATTACGCTCACGTTACGAAGTTCAAACGGACTTCGTGTTGACCATTGAATGGTCAAAGTAGAAAGTTAAACACTGTTTGACTTTTGTGCTAAAAACGCATAACAGCACGAAATAATACTTACAAGGGGTCCAAGAAATGGAGGTTTGATCTAATAATTCTCTGGTATGGAGTATAAACACTCCAACTTAGAGAATATGATCAGATCATGGTGTGTTGCAAATGAAATCATGGGGTTTATATAGTTTTCGGGTAACCGTTAAGATCGTTCATCGATAAACGTGCTTCGATCTGGGCCTTACATGTGTGCCCATGGTTTTAGAATACAACGGGTGCCCCAAAAATAGCCCCTAGAATGATCAAAAACCATTTGCAAACCAGAAACCTAGCTGCAGAATTGAAATCAGCTGTTTTTTTGCAGATCTGATGCACTTTAGTTTAGCAAACAGTTTGCTTATTTACAGCTTTGGTCCCTGCAAGTGTTTAAGGCCCATTTTGACATGTTTAAAGCCCGTTAAGCCATTTTCAAGGCTCTACAATGATGCCTAAACATAGGGAACATAAAACATGCTCAAAAAAATATGCCGGATGTCGGTTCGTTTGGTCGTACGGTTGCGTCGTTCGGCTAATTACGACGAAACACGAACGGACGCGAAAAACGATCCAAATTACGCGACGAATGGAATTTTATCATGCCGATCACTAAAATAAAATATTTTAATGATTACATAAATTTTTGGATGTCCGGATATATTTAGAACGTAAGATATGCGCGAAAATGCAAACTTATACACTTTTTGACGCTTTTAGTCCCTGTTGATCAATTAAGTTTATTTTTGCGCACCAAACACCTCTAAGACTATTTCTAAGCTATGTAAAGGATATTTAGGGAATGTTTAACTTATGATCATATTCCGGAAGGTTCGATACCCTACGAATAGGTATACTTTTGCAGTTTGACGCAAATAGTCCTTTAGTCGCATAAAGTAGCGCGAAATGTCGTTTAATGATATCCAAGCCTTCCATGGCCCATAATGGGTATTCCCAAGCATGTGTTTAAATATTACTATGCTTTCATTTGCTTAAATGGTCACCAAAAGGCGTATTCAAAAGTTGACGCTTTTGGTCACTCTAATGCGCAAACTTGCGCATATCATCGTTTAATAGCATCGAAGCCTAACCTAACCCATGTTAGGCATTCTTGAGAGTATTATTAAACATCACGATGCTTCGGGTTCGTAAAAAGGTCATTCAGAGGTATAATTAAACATATTGACGCTTTTAACCCCTTGAACTTACGAAGTTGCGCGTAACATCACTTAAAGGCATAAAAGCCCCTAATGGCCAATATTAGGCATTCCCGAGAGTGTAATCAATTATCATGAAACTCTCGGTTTGTTAAAAGGTCTCTCAGAGGTAAGAATTAACATGTTGACACTTTTAACCCTTCATTGCGCAAACTTTCAATTAATTACGCAAACGGCTACTCATGATCAACAAGTGGCCGATTTGTGAATATGATTACCATGTAATGTTATTCAGAGGCTTATAATAAGCATGTTAACATTTCCAGTCCTTCTATAATCAAAGTTTTTGATTTTTCACAAAATTAGTCCCTCAAATTCAACGTTTGACTTTATTAGGGTTTATTACACGTGTCAATACATCATTGGACGTGATTTTACGAGGTGTTACAAGGATGGACACGGGGTCGTGCCCAATGAACACGGGGCCGTGTCTGAGCTTTTGTGCAGGCTATAAATAGAGGTGCTTGGTTCACTTCAAAGGCATCACTTGACAAACCACCTCTCTCCCACTTCACCCACACTCCACCACCATCACAACAACCACATCCACCACCATCATCCATCGTCCACCTAGAGTGTGTGTAGTAGTCTCAGGATCCAATATTGATAGTAAGAGTGAAGACAAGCATTTAGTGTAATACTTTTGATTTTTAATCTTTTCGCACTTTTTATTTGGTTTTGTATTAATGACTTTAATAACTAGTTTCTTATGTTGAAGGTGAAACTTCCTTATCATTTGTCCGTGGTGTCTTGGCATTAATTTACTGTCTATATAATATAAAAGATTTACACCATTCACATTTCTACGGTCTATATAGAGATATGTTGGCTACCTGGTCGGGGGTTAAGGGAATAGTTTGGTAAGGTTCTTGCCTTGTTCAGTGTATACATCCTGCAAGGACCTGGGTTAAGCTTACTAGGACCTCCTTCAATACCCACTGGTATTGGATGGCGGGGGTGCGAATGGTTTGATCCCCTCATATGTAAACTACTATTAATACATTAACCCGGCTACTTGGGATTGTATCCCTGCTGACTCAAACCACTTAGCCGAGGGTAACGTCACCTTCAAAAGAGGGGCCTAACACATTACGCATTTATCTTTCAATATTCCGACCCTTTAGGATTGTATCCTTGCTGACTCAAACTACTGGGTTGAGGGTAACGTCACCTTCAAAAGAGGGGCCTACTAATATAACTAAGATAATCTCTTAAAAAGTGCAAAAGTGCGGAAATCATCAAAGATTACACTAAAGGCAAGTCGGATCCAAGTGATTCATCTTGTCTATATGTTTTTATTTTATTTTTTCAGCATTTTTAGTTTTTATTTTCATGTTTAAAACATTTTCTAAAACTTTTGATTTGATTAGATGTTGAGGATAAACCGGTACTAAAAGCTCTTGTGTCCTTGGACGACCTCGGTATCTTAACAACGCTATACTACGCTCACGATGGGTGCACTTGCCCATATGTGTGTTTAGCGTTAGTAGAATATCATGTTTTATAAATTTAAAACTTGACTAAAGTGTTAAAAAGTGTTTAAAATATACCTAAAAATATATCACGCTACACACGCATCAAGTTTTTGGCGCCGTTGCCGGGGACACAAGGATTTTAAGAAAGTTAGGAATCAACGGCCTAATTGTTTTTTTCTTATTTTTCTGTTTTTTTTTTGGATTTTTCTTAATTTTTCAGTTTCTGCAGAGCTCAGCACGGGGTCGTGCCTGGTCAGACACAAGCCGTGCCCAGCATCGTACTGGCAGTTTTTATTTTCCGAGTTACAGAGAGTTGAGCGCGGGCCGTGTTGGTGCAGCACGGGACCGTGTTGAACTCCCTAGTAACAGGGATCCGGAAAAAAATCACTGTAACTCCAACCACGGGGCCGTGTTCAGCTGAACACGGGGCCGTGGTGAAACTTCTGACCAACAATCTTTTTGTTTTTATTGCAGGACTTGGAACCTAGGCGCCACACCTGAACTTCCTACGCAATGCATGAGCTCCAGTTTCAATAAAGACATAAAAGAACCTCTAGACGAACTCGAACGCTTTCTAAGAAAAATACTTAAATTAAGCTAAAAACCAAGAGAAAGTTTCAGGGGACCCGCTTCCAATGGCGGATCAACGTACTCTAATGGATTACTTACGGCCCACGGTAGGTAATCTCGGTGCCGCTATCAATGCACCAAATGTCGATGCCAACAACTTCGAACTTCGGCCGCATTTGATCCAAATGATACAAAACTCCGCAACTTTCCATGGGCTTGCGGACGAAGATCCCCATTTACATATTACCAACCTTTTGGAAATATGTGATACTTTTCGGATCAACTGAGCATCGAATGACGCCATCCGCCTCCGAATATTCCCATTTTCACTAAAAGACCGAGCTAAGGCCTGGCTTAACACCCTCCTAGTTGGATGAACTAGCCCAAAAGTTTTTGTATAAGTATTTCCCTCCTTCTAAAATGGCTAAATTAATGACTGAAATTAATACATACTCATAAGAGGACGGGGAATCCTTATATGAAACTTGGGAAAGGTTCAAGGAGCTACTAAGAAAGCGTCCTCATCATGGTCTTGCGGTTTGGCAACAAGTATCCACTTTCTATAATGGGTTGTTGCCACACACAAGACAAACACTTGACTCTAGCTCCGGGGGACTTCTAGGTAATCGTCACCCAAATTAAATTTATAATCAAATTGAGGAAATTGCTCAAAACAATTTTCAGTGGCACACTCCCCGAGGCACAAAATCTATTGCCCCAGGCGCCCATAAGGTTGACGAAAGCACTTCTTTACAAGCCCAAATCGAGGCCCTCTCTTCGAAAATAAAAAATTAGAAATGACAAAAACGGCATCAGTTATGGCTTGTGAAGAGTGTGGTGGACCACATGAAAATTGGAGTTGTATGAAAGAAATGGATAGTCAAATAGAAACGGTAAACTACATTGATAATAGCCCTAGACCGTCATGCCCTCCAACGGGTACCTACAACCAAGGATGGCGTAACCACCCTAACCTTAGTTGGAGAGAACCCGGCAATAGTAGTAACCAACAAAATCAAAATCAACGAACAAACTTTCAACAATCAAGAAATGAGTCACAAAATTTCTCTCAACAACAACAAGGGGGACGAGAAAGGCTTGAAGATACTATCTTACGCCTCATCTCCGACACCGAAAAGAAAAACTCGGATCGATTTCAACAAATGGAATCGAACTTTAGATATCAACAAGCTAGTATTCAAAACATTGAAAAACAATTAAATCATCTAGCTCAAAATTTCTCTGAGAGACCATAAGGCGCATTACCCAGCAATACCGAAACCAACCCAAAGGCGCAAGTACATCTCATCATGTTGAGAAACCGTACCGTAGGTCCCGAAGAGGTTCCGCTGCCTCCAACCGAAAAGAGTTCGTCTAACCAAACTACAACTTCGCCGATGCCCCAAAAAGAAACGACTCCTGCACCAAATCAAGAGCCTGCCAAGAATCCCGCGGTACCCTACCCCGGACGGTTACTTCGCCAAAAGACCGATGAGCAATTCACAAAATTCATAAACTTACTAAAACAATTGCATGTCAATATTCCATTTGTAGAAGTCCTCACTCAAATACCTAAATATTCAAAATTTATGAGAGACTTTATCACTCATAAAAGGAAAATTGAATCATTGCAATTAGTTAATTTAAGCGAAGAATGCTCCGCCTTGCTACTCAACAAACTCCCACAAAAGAAGATCGATCCCGGAAGCTTCACCATCCCTTGTTCAATTGTGGGATCACCCATACACAATGCACTAGCCGATCTTGGGGCTAGCACCAACCTCATGCATGCATCAATGTTCGACCGACTCAGACTGGGGAAAACAAGCCCTACAAAGATGAGCATACAACTCTCCGATAGATCCATTAAATATCCAGAAGGTGTCGCCGAAAATCTATTGGTAAAAGTCGGAGACTTTGTCTTCCCGGCCGACTTTGTCATACAAGTTATGCAGGAAGATACCGAGGTACCGCTTATTTTTGGAAGACCATTTCTAGCCACCACCCACGCAATGGTGGATATGAATGGTGGGACATTAACATTGAGGGTTGGGGATAAGGAAATGGAATTTGGGGTTGGGAAAAGAGTAGAAGACGATGACCCGGTCAACTACATGAAAGTCATAGACTCAAGTTTGGATGATGCTCTCCGACGGTGCAACATGGGATGCAAAACATCCCACTTGGGTAACATATGACTGACTTTGGGTCTAGCCAAGGACCCATATAAACGTGGTGCACCATGGAGGCATTCCGCGGAACTATCCTTAATTTTAGTTTAGATTAACTTTTATTCTTTCTAGTTTAGTTTTAATTTTTAGGAATAAAACACACTCAGAATGATGGAGGTTACTAAGGGAAACTTGAACCCACACCCCATGCACAAAAACAGAGCCTCCAGATAACTTTTCTTCATTACAGCAAGTTCAGCACGGGGTCGTGCTCAGCCCAACACGCCCCGTGCCCAAGGTTCTACAGAAAATGGCCAGTTCAGGTAACTGGACACGGGGCCGTGTTCACTGAACACGCCCCCGTGCCCAGCCTTCTGTTAATTATGATACTGGCAATCTAAACACGGAGCCGTGCTCGGACCAACACGGGCCCGTGTCCAAACGCCCAGTAACATAAAATTTTGTTTTTAACACCTTTTTACACATTCAATCAACCTAAAATCTAATTTTTGGGACACATTGAGGACAATGTGTAATTTAAGTGTGGGGGAGATGCTAAAACCTTGAATTTTGCAATCCTAATAACAAGACTTACACAAAACTCTATTGGAACCGCTAATCACCCCAAATTTTTTCAAAAACTTTTCATTTTTTTACTTATCTTGGTTTAATTTGGGAATAACAAGTTCTAAAAAAGGTTATATTTTTACAAATTTACAACCGATAGCGTCGTGATAAAAAGAGCCAACATAAGAAAATTACGAAACGGCATGACAAATCTAGTTAAAATTTGATTACATATACTTGATCACATTATAAACCCATTCCTACAAAAAAAAGTGAGTTTTGAGCCTTTATTGAGCACTAGCAAGGTGCCCGCGCGATGCGGCGGGGTGACAATTTGCATTGTGGTACACATTTTTGTTAATTTATCAACTCAGTTGTGATCTATTGTATAGTACTTAGGTTAGTTTTCTGATTCGTATGATGTTCTACAAATTTTTATTTTCATTATTGTTTTCTTAGGTTTTTGAGTTAGTGGCACCAATTGATCTATCTATATCATAAGGCTTACACATCTTAATAACATAAGAAATAGGAGCATAAGTCATATGTAGCATTGTTACATAAAATTAGAAACATAAGAAAACTTAAAACATAAAAATAAATGTTTAACGATAGAAGCAAAAAACAGCCTCCCTTTGCAGTATACGTACCCAACCAAAACTTACACCAATGTGATATTAACAAGACCAGCCAGCGAAGACCACATATGTTTAGTATTTTAATCAGTCGTCGGATCTCCCTCTGCATCTCTCTTCCTAATCCCAATCACTCTGGTTAAAATAAGATTTCGTATTACTTGGACACTTCGGATTTGTAAAAATATTTAGATTATCATATGAAATTGCAACAATTTCAACATCTAAAAACATCATTTTCCCAAAAGAAAAAAAAGAATATATATTTCCAAATTATAGTTAAAAACCCTAACCTGAAAGCAATCCCAGAGTACACATCATCTGGCTTTTCTCCTTGAATCTGATTTAACAGCAGCTGCTCGTAGCTGAATATCTGTTAAAAATTCAATGGGTAAGCACGAAATAATAAATATAACTTAGAAATAAAAATTATATTCAAACATATAATTTATTAATTTCAAATAATCTTCAAAGTATCAAATCACTAAACTACCTTGTCCCTTCTAACTGCGTTTTACACATGTCTATCCATTATTCTCAAAACTAAAAGGGTTCAATTTCTATTGCGAAGAAAATGATTCAAGATGATAAATTAGACAGAGAAAATTTAAATTAAAAAAAAACAAGGATGTGTACCTACATATATCAGTGAGATAACATGTTGAACAACAATATCCAATTCCCCTTCGTTGTAATTAAAACGAACCTGTGACAGCTAGGTTTAATTGTTCCTCACAACCAGGTGATAAACTACCATAATCTTACCTTGAAGATGATAATGATGGTTGTGGTCACCGTTGGTTTAGCCTCTGACCTACGTTGGAACCCTAGTCTCCTACACCAGAGTGCATTCGAGGTGGCTGAACCATTGTCGGGAAGCTGTAACAACCGGCATTCATCACAATCATCATTACGCGGACCAATCTAACAGCCGATGGAACATACAATCGAAGGACGACTTACCATAGCTAGTCGGAGTCTTCGTCGAAACCCTAGCCACCATCGCTAGAGGAAGCGGCTAGGGTTTTCTGTCATTGTCTTCCTCCTCATTTTAACCTTGGAACTGGTGAAGGTTATGTGGCTCTTGAGGACCACTACCATCACCACCGTATGGAAGGTTGTAACCGAATCATTACCACCGCCGCTCGCCTGCTCAATCCGTTTTCACCGCGCCGGAGCATGGCTGGCGCCGCTGTAGCACCACTACTGCCACCCTCAGATTTCTCTCTCTATATCGCTATTGCGTGTTCTCCCTTTTTGTTTCTCTTTCTATCGATTGAAGTGGTGAGAGAAAGCATAGATTTCGGCTCTAATTTGGTAACCTTATTTCAAAATTTAAAAGTTACAAAAGATGGAGCCAAAATGTAATTTACATATTTCTTAACATGATAGGTTTAATGCGTTATACATTAAAACAAGGGATTAAAATCTAATTAAGATGAAGGGTTAAAATGTAACTATTGTTTAAAAAGACTAATTTACCCTTATTTTAGGGGTGTATATATAAATTAAAAACGAAAAGTTCTTATTTTTTGGGTATCTTAAAAGGAAAAAGATTATTAGTTGTTATTTTCTTCTTTAATCACTTGTACATTAAAGCATTATCTACTTGTACCTTTTAATCTGTGTGTCGATATTGAACAAGACAACTACCGAAACGTCGACAAAAATGTGTAGGTCGTCATGCTATCTTTGGATTTTTTAAACAATATAGTTTATAAGATATGTCAAGAATAAGTAAAAAAATTATAAGTTTGTTGTGGAGGGGGGAATTGTAACTAATTATCTATAATTTTGTTAAAAACTTAGGGATTTAAGTGTAATAAGTTTAGGGGCTAAAAAATAAATATTGTTTAAAAGACCAAACTACCCTCATTTTAAGGGTCTTTCTATAAATAAGGGGGGGGGGGGAAAGTTCTTATTTGTTGGGTATCTTAAAATGCCCTTGCCTCATGCATTATAATATAGTATAGATAAAAGCATACATCATTAATTTAAATGCTCATCTTTCATTTCTTGTGTGAATAGCCACTTGGTTTCTTACGACTCTAGAAGTTGCCATAACGATACATTCCCGGTCCTTACCAACTTAAACCCAAGTATATAAATGATGGAGGCATTAGGACTAACCCTTTTTCTTTTCAACACCATTATTTTTCATTTTTTTTATCACCTACCCAAAATCCCCCTAGTTAACCCCTTTGAGCCTAAACCTTTTCATTTCTAAACCCACAAAACAAACACCCTTTACCTACCAAAACCCTTTTTATTTTTAAAACCTTTATTTTAGTAAAAAGCTCGGTTTTCATGTGACATTCTTTATCATCAAAAAAAAAAAAAAAGAAGTATATCAATAAACAAACAAGTTCCTCAAAGAAACTTTGTTTGAAAATGCTTCGTTTGAATAAAAGTCACAAAAACAAAATGTTTTACGACGTCCGACGCTTTTTACGCTTTTCGCGCTATTTACTAACCACTAACCCAAAACCACCTACCTTAAACCCAAGCCTAACCCTTCCCCAAGTCCTCTTGATATTTACAAAGGTGTATAGTTAAAAAGGAGGAGGATTGATTGCTTGGCAAGCATATGGTAGAAGTAAGTTCCATGTCGGTCTCGAGTGTTTCACAAAAATACATCTTCGGCCGAGTGTTGAGTGATCTCCCGTAAGGTATGTGAACTTGTATATAAATGGAATTTTAAAGAGGCATGTTATGCCCAAATAAGTAATTTCTCTTATGAAATGTTCTAAATAAATCATAACGAATAGGATTGTAAATAGCATAAAAATAAAACCTAATAAAGATCTTGGATTCCCGACACTCAAGACAAGCCCAAAACTTCTCTTCTACCTATTCCATTTGGGAGTGTAAGCCACATTATAAAGAGTTTTGCTTAAGGACAAGCAAAGATTCAAGTGTTGGGGTATTTGATGTGTGTAAAATGCAACCTATATAAATTACATCAATTAAGGCATACTAATGTTGGAAAAAGTGTGCTTTTGTCTTCCTTTTGTATTTTCAAGACTAAATGAGCGTAAATGAATAAAAGGAACAAATATGCAGCAAAATCTAACATAAATACAAGAAAAGGAACAAACGTGGCATGCCTGACCGCTCGACAGCATCTTCCCAAGCAAAAACAAGAAAACAGAAAGCTGACCACGACCCCGTGCCCAGCGGACACGGGGGCGTGGCCAGTTGTCTGCAGAAAGGACAAAGCTATAGAAGCTTCTATTCCCGACATGGGGGCGTGCCCAGCTCCACACGGGTCGTGGTCAACGCTAAGATTCGCAGAATCCAAGCAAATCTTGATAGTACAGATACGCTTCTGCACACGGGGTCATGCCTAGCGGACACGGGGGCGTGTGGAGCTAATGCAGACAAATTGAAATTAATGAAGAAAGAGAAAGAGGATGGACACGGGGCCATGCCCAATGAACACGGGGCCGTGTCCGGGCTTCTGTGCAGGCTATAAATAGAGGTGCTTGGTTCACTTCAAAGGCATCCCTTGGCAAACCACCTCTCTCCCACTTCACCCACACTCCACCACCATCACAACACCCACATCCACCACTATCATCCATCATCCACCTAGAGTGTGTGTAGTAGTCTCAGGATCCAAGATTAATTGTAAGAGTTCTTGACAATCAAAGGCCATGTTTGCCTAAGTCTCTTACATTACTTGGTGAAGACAAGCATTTAGTGTAATACTTTTGATTTTTAATCTTTTCTCACTTTTTATTTGGTTTTGTATTAATGACTTTAATAACTAGTTTCTTATGTTGAAGGTGAAACTTCCTTATCATTTGTCCGTGGTGTCTTGGCATTAATTTACTGTCTATATAAAATAAAAGATTTACACCATTCATATCTCAACGGTCTATATAGAGATATGTTGGCTACCTGGTCGTGGGTTAAGGGAATGGTTTGGTAAGGTTCTTGCCTTGTTCAGTGTATAGATCCTGCAAGGACCTGGGTCAAGCTTACCAGGACCTCCTTCAATACCCACTGGTATTGGATGGCGGGGGTGCGAATGGCTTGATCCCCTCATATGTAAACTACTATTAATACATTAACCCGGCTACTTGGGATTGTATCCCTGCTGACTCAAACCACTTAGCTGAGGGTAACGTCACCTTCAAAAGAGGGGCCTACCACATTACAAAAATTAATAACTTAATTAATTATCTTTCAATATTCCAACCCTTTAGGATTGTATCCTTGCTGACTCAAACTAATGGGTTGAGGGTAACGTCACCTTCAAAAGAGGGGCCTAATACTATAACTAAGATAATCTCTTAAAAAGTGCAAAAGTGCGGAAATCATCAAAGATTACACTAAAGGCGAGTCGGATCCAAGTGATTCATCTTGTCTATATGTTTTTATTTTATTTTTATTTTTCAGCATTTTTAGTTTTTATTTTCTTGTTTAAAACATTTTCTAAAACTTTTGATTTGATTAGACGTTGAGGATAAACCGGTACTAAAAGCTCTTGTGTCCTTGGACGGCCTCGGTATCTTACCAACACTATACTATGCTCTCGATGGGTGCACTTGCCCATATGTGTGTTTAGCGTTAGTAGAATATCGTGTTTTATAAATTTAAAACTTGACTAAAGTGTTAAAAAGGGCTTAAAATATAACTAAAAATATATCACGCTACACACGCATTAATGAACTTATGAAATCGAAAAGTTTAGCTTGAGTGAGTGATGTTTGGGTGAAACTTGGATGGATCCATGTTTAGGAACGAATCCTAGTCAATAATTTGATGAATTGGTGTTCATAATGATGAAATTCATAATCACCCACTTAGGTGTTAAATGGGTTTTGTTGGATGATGAAGAACACTAGAATTTTGATCATAAAACGAGTGTTATTGATTTCCATCAAGTGAATCTAGGTGATGTTATGCATGCTAGATATAATGAACTTGAAAATGATGG
Organism: Helianthus tuberosus; assembly: GCA_030545235.1. Taxonomy (NCBI): domain Eukaryota; kingdom Viridiplantae; phylum Streptophyta; class Magnoliopsida; order Asterales; family Asteraceae; genus Helianthus; species Helianthus tuberosus. Next base: position 42,401 of record JARYGA010026875.1, on the reverse strand, counting down.
TTAATCTTGGCTAAATAGTTAGTCATGAACTTGATTATGGATTTTATAAAATTATGCCCTTTAGGTGTTTGTTAAAATGCCTAAATGAAAGCTAGATGTTGAAATTTCGAGCAAAAACGCATATTTGAATGTTATGGCGAATTATGCGTTATATGATATAATTAGAGTTCTAAATGATTCGTTGGTTGAACTCTATACGTAAAGGAATTGAATCTTCAAGCGGACAAGCCGGAGTGGATACGCGCTTGAAGGAAAAGCTCTAAAGGTACGTAACTTTTAGTTTTGTCATATTGTTCTTAAATGTTTGGTTATAGTTTGTTAATAGTATCGTAATGTAATATACGCGTTTGGTGTGTTACTGAAGTGACGAAGTTCACTTGACAATCAAACGGGTCAAAATAATAGTTAGAATAAGTTTGGCTTATCGTTGAAGTGATGGTCTTTACTTGACAAACAAACGGGTCAAAAATTATGTTTTAAAACGGTTGTGTTAAAAGTGACTTGAATGTCACATTATGAATGAGTATTATAAAAGCATAAGCCGAGAAACGGACATGCAAAATCTGATATAAATGAGCCCTTGGATATGGGACAAAAGTAACTAAAATGATTTTGTCGAATTTGTTAAATAAAAAGCAAGCTTGAATCGTTGATATCAAGCATAACGTTAATGCGGATGCAAACCATGTGGTGGGAGCGAAACGCTAATGGTTGATAGCCCAGGAATGGGTAAAAATGTCTAGAAGTATTTATTGATAGTAAACATGTAATGTAACTTGCAAAACAAACGAGTCGAATAATCAAAAAATGGATTTATAAGCCATTTTCTTATAAACCGAGTTTTGATGTGAATAATGATGATAAACGAGTCTGTAATTAAACTAAGGACGCATAGGAAAAAGAATTACGCAAAACGGATAAGTAGATAAAAAGTTATGGCACTTGAAAGTTGAATTTTTGACTAAAAACATAGCTGGGCAAATTGCAGCTCAATGAAACAAACTTTCTGTAGAAATGTGGCCGTCGCGCCCTGCCACGGGCTGTGGCGCCCCGCGAAGGCCGAGGCCAAACCTGTCGCGACCCTCGACAGGCTTCAGAGTTGGCAAATTTTATAAATTTTGTTTATTTTAAATCTCGGACTTGTTTATACTTGTTATTTAACTATCATAACTAAATTCTACATTGGTTTTGAATTTAGGTGATTGTAGTGAGCCCCCGGATGAAGATCAAGATATTATTAAGAACCGAAAACATGTCTTTTAATGCTTCCGCAATGATCTCATTTTGTTCTAGTTAAAAGTGAATATTGTAAACACTTAGAATTACATTTTGGAATGTTTTTAATTATGTATGAATGTCAACTCGGATAAGTTTTTGAAAGGTCACATTGTAATATAAAAAATGTGTATTTAATACTATAATCATGTTAATTTGAGATGTGTCTTACAAGTTCGTAATCAGAGCTCAAAGTTGGTGACAAAATGTGTTCGGTTCGAGGCTTGATCAAACATCCGGTAAGAACTAATTATTTTTAGTAGTTTTTAATAGAACACTAGAAAAAGGAATACGATTCGATGTGCATGGGAAGAGTGTGTTAATACACTCAAACCCAGAAAGTGCACCAAACATGAATGGTTTAAGCAAGTTGTGAACTTGGCTAAACCAAAGCGAAAGACGCAAATGATATAAAATGAAATGTTTAACAATTAATATAAACATTTCAGATTCAAGATGGCAGATGGAGGTAATGATGATACGGTGTCGATAGTCATTGAACAAATGAGAGAAGTGATTGCCGAAGAGGTTGGAAAGGCAATTGAGAACAGTCTATCCAGGTTTATAGACATGATCCAAAACACGGTACTTACGGTAGTAGAAGAATGGATCAAAAGTTTGGAGGATAATGTCAACCAAACGAAAGATAAGCCGTTAAAGTGAAAGGCTTGCCCGTATAACAAATTTGTGGCCTGCAAACCTCCAATCTACAACAGGGAGGTCAATCTGATAATATGTCAACGGTGGCTGAGTGACATTAAAGGAGTGTTTGAAGGGACCCACTGTGATACAAGTGACTTCGTAGCTTATGGTACGGGTCAGTTAAGAGGTCAAGCGAAGGACTGGTGGGATAATAAGAAAAAGGAGATTGGGATTGAAGCAGCAAAGATTAGGACATGGGATGAGTTTAAGGCACCGTTCCTTAAACATCACAGTCCCAAGGCGGTTATTAACAGAATCAAGGAAGAGTTCATCCAACTAAGGCAAAAGGGTGAATCAATAGACAAGATCATGGGTATCTTCCTTGATAAGCTAAGGTTCTGCGATGAGTTAGTGATGACTGAAGAACAGAAGATATATTACTACTACAATATGTTGAGTGCCGAATATCGGGAGTTCATGACTCCCTCAAAGTACGAGACTCTCACCGAGATCATAAACACTGCTCGGGAACGAGAGATTGAGATGAAAAAGCAGGTTGAGCGGGGTGAACAAAGGGTGCAAGATGTTAATCCAAGCCCTACAAAGAAAGCACGAATGGGTGAATCTGCAAAGAAGTTGGATGTGAATGGCGGGTCGCCAACTTGTAAAATCTGCGGGAAAGGTCATAAGGGTGAGTGTCGCTTAAAGGATAAATCATGCCCTATATGTGGGAAGACTGGGCATCCGGCTTCATTATGCCCATGAAAAGTCTTAGTCTGTTATAAATGCTACCAACCGGGCCACAAGAAATCTGAATGCCCATAGTTAGTTGGGAAGAAGGATGTGAAGGATATACAGACAGAGGCACAGAAAGCAAGGGCCAGATCTTTCCACCTAACCACAGCTGAAGCAAAGACAGAACCCGATGTGGTCTCAGTTATATTTGCTGTAAACTCGATTCCCGCACGTGTATTGTTTGATACGGGTGCGAATAAACCATTTATTTCACATGGATTTATTCGACATCCTTCATTCTTATTAACGAAATTACCTATTCGCTTAGAAGTCGAGATAAGTGATAAGAAAAGCTTTATTGTGTGTGATGTATGCCAAAACTGCAAGTTGAGTATCGATGATGAATAATACTCAATAGACTTGATCCCGATGTCGATGGGAGAATTTCAAGTGGTTATCGGGATGGATTGGTTATCCCGACATCACGCGAAGGTCATATACTTTTGTAAGGAGATAAAACTAACATCTCCGAGCGGAAAGCACGTTACTATCTATGGTGAAAAAAGAGGTAATCCCGTGGTGTGTTCAATGTTAAAAGCTCATAAGCTTATAAGGCGTGGATGTAAAGCGTTTATGGAATATGCATGTGAACCGGAGAAAGAGTCGCTGAAGATTGGAGATGTACCAGTGGTAAGTGATTATCAAGATGTGTTTCCGGAAGACTTACCGGGAATACCGCCAGAACGGGAAGTAGAATTCGGAATCGAATTGGTTCCGGGTGCAAAACCCGTAGCTAAAGCGCTGTATCGGCTCGCGCCATCGGAGCTACAAGAGTTGATGTCTAAGATTCAATACTTGCTCGATAAGGGGTTCATAAGGCGGAGTGTGTCTCCGTGGGACGCACTAGTATTGTTCGTAAAAAAAGGACGGGAGCATGCGAATGTGTATCGATTACCGGGAGTTAAACAAACGACGGTGAAGAATCGATACCCGCTCCCGAGAATTGACGATTTATTTGACCAACTACAAGGCATGAGTTGGTTTTCCAAAATTGACCTTAGATCGGGGTATCATCAGTTAAAGGTCAAGGAAGAGGATGTATCAAAGACGGCCTTTCGTACACAATACGGACATTACGAATTCCTTGTGATTTCTTTCGAGTTGAAAAATGCACCCGTGGCTTTCATGGACCTCATGAACCGGGTTTGCAAACCGATGTTGGATAAGTCAGTAATTGTGTTTATCGATGACATTCTGGTATATTCGAAGAATGAAGCTGATCACGCGCATCATTTACAAGAAGTGCTAGGGACACTCAGACGGGAAAAATTGTATGCAAAGTTTTCAAAGTGTGCTTTTTGGTTACGGGAGGTGCAATTCCTCGGGCACATCATTAGTGCCGATGGAGTATTGGTTGATCCATCGAAAATAGAAGCCGTATCAAAATGGATCCCTCTGAAAAATCCTTCGGAAATCAGAAGCTTTTTAGGGCTTGCGGAATATTATAGGAGATTCATACAAGATTTCTCCAAGATCGCTTCGCCGTTAACCAAGTTAACTCGCAAGGAAGAAATATTTATATGGGGCATTGAACAAGAGAAGGCATTCCAAACGCTCCAAAAAAAGTTAACTCACCCTCTGGTATTTTAACGTTGCTGGACGGAGTCGATGAAATGGTGGTTTACTCGGATGCATCACATTCGGGGCTCAAGTGTGTGTTAATACAACGAGGCAAGGTTATAGCCTATACCTCGAGACAACTGAAGACTCACGAAAAGAAATACCTTACGCACGATCTTAAATTGGTGGCAGTGGTATTTGCTTTAAAAATATGGAGGCATTATTTGTACGGGGTGAAGTGCACTATCTTTACCGACCATAAGAGTCTAAAATATTTCTTCGATTAGAAGGAATTAAACATGAGGCAGAGGCGATGGTTGGAAATAATGAAAGATTACGATTGTGAAATACATTACCATCCTGGGAAAGTCAATTTAGTGGCAGACGCGTTGAGCCAAAAGGCAGATTATGCTCCTATACGGGCGCGATCGATGCAGCTTATTGTGACATCGAGTTTACTTGAATGAATCCGAGAACCACAAGTGGAAGCAGTTAAAGTGGAGAATTGGAAAAAGGAACGAATAGTCGGCCAACTGAAGGATATTGTAGAAGGTAACAGCAAGTTGAAAACTCGTTTTGGAAGGACGTGGGTTCCTAACTCATGTGGGGTTAAAAAGCTTCTACTAGACGAAGGTCACAAATCCCGTTATTCTATTCATTCGGGGGCAACCAAGATGTATAACGACTTGAAACAAAATTATTGGTGGCCCGGAATGAAAAGAGATGTAGTAAAGTACGTGGAGAAATGCTTGACATGTCTGCAAGTCAAAGCGGAGCACCAAAAACCATACGGTAAACTTCAACCGTTGAATATTCCGGTTTAAAAATAGGAGCATAACACAATGGACTTATTGACCGAAGTGCAAATTATGGTCTAATAAAAACTAACCTAATCTAGACACCCTAGTTTTAAATTTATAAACTAAGACTCTCTAAATGCTAGACCACTGGCAGGCATGTGTACCTATCGTACTTAGTAAAGCCTAATGAAGTCCGAGTATCGAACCCACGAGACACTAGCGACGCTAAACTAGACTCTGACTCAACTAGTTACTTAATTGGTTTAATTGATTTGATTGGATTTTGGGGGTTTAACTAATTAAACTAAAGGAATTATCTAAGACGAACTAAGACTACCTAGACGCAGGCTAAAGGCTACTAAGGTAAAATCAAGGATGAGAAAGTACTACCCAGGTTTGGAATCCTATCTGTGAAACTCGATTTTCTCTCGGCAATGGTAACTATGATGGAACCAAGTTCTAATAATACGACACTCTAAGACTAAAGATAAGTTGAATCTCCTCCCGGTCTCATCAACTTCTCCAAAGGTCCTAAGGTCAAATAAAGCTCACTGGTATAGGTTGGATCACCTCCCGGTCTCTCCAACAATACTAAAGTACCCAAAGACTAGATCTCCTCTCGGTCTCACTAATCACAATACACCCTAGAGTGCACGGGGTAACCTAAAAACACTTGACAAGACTTAGGAAAACAAATAATACTATGGAACTTAGACAGATCTCATCCCGGTCTCACTGTACCTAAATACCTAGCACCGAAGACAATCCCAACTATCTATCTCCTCTCGGTCTCAAGAATAGGTAGAACACTAAACTCCTCTAAATTATCAAACAACGTTCCTATGGAATACGTGCACCATAAACTAGTTACAAACACAAAGTAGGTAACCTAACATGCATCTATACATGAAAGACATTCACAAAGACACATGAGGAACGATTGAACGATAATAAATTAGAGTAAAGTATGCACACACATCTAGCCATTTATTATTAGGTCGTTTACTTTAATATTAAACCATCAATAAATTACCAAAACCGAGAAATTACTTATTAAAAACGAATATTCATCACAAACCTGAGTAGAACAATAACTAGCCAATAATCATAGTCAAGAACAATAAATAGGTCTCGAATAGTAATGAAAATATCTTCATAGAGTCTAATAACACAAAGTAAATTAAACCAAACTAACACGTTTATGAACTGAACTAAGATCCCGTTCCTTAGCCTTGAATCTTGAACTAAGCTTTTTTTCCTCCTTGAAAACCTTCTTCCGTCGAACAGAATGTTGTTCTTCTTTCTTTCTGCCGTTTAAGAGTACCCAAAACAATAATAATCCCCCTCCATGTAATTTAATATAATACCCAATTGGGTTTTCTTGTTTTGCTCCCCTTTTTCCGTTGCCGTCAAAGAAGAAAACAATAAATAATATTTATTTATCTTTTTTAATTTCTTGATATTTGCGCCAAAGCCAACAACAGCCTCCATTTTATTCTAATTGTTTTTGGCCTCCAAAGCTTTACGTAAGTTTTTTTTTTAATATTATAATGTATCACATTCTAATAATTTTAATTCTTTAAAATAAGAGATGGGAGCCCAAGTTAAATTATAAAATAGAGATAGTGAGCTTTATCTACTCAAAGAAAATAGCTGCGATTTTGATTGGGTCGCTGGCGTTCTACTCTGCCCAACTGACTGATTATTTCATTCTTACTCGTTTCCGCTCCATTTGCACCAGAACCTTTAATAATAATAAATAATAAATTATATGTCTAAATAATATAAAAATGACTCTAAACTATTAAAATAAAATACAAAATACACGGGTAAATGAAGGTGTTTTTCAACACATCAAATATCCCCACACTTGAACCTTTTTCGTCCCCGAAAAACACTTATGCAACGGAATCAGAATCAGAATCAGAAAACATTCAGGTTCAAAAATCTAGATTATTTATTAAAATTGAAACTCGTGTTAACCGTGATTGCAAGTATATGTGTCTACTTAAACCAAAACCCGATTCCAAGCCCTTATCATGCAATTTAAGTTTAAGTTCAGATAATCTACTTAGGGTCTCACACTAAAAACCGTAGTCCACCTAATTGTGCCTCAAGCTTATAGAACAAAAGGAACAGTTACTGGACTATTTTTCTAACCGTTTTATACCAAAATTAAAAGAATTTAACATCAATTTTTTTTCTCTTTTTTTTTCCTTTTTTTTTTTTTTTTGACCACTAGACTATGCATACCTAACCCAGAGGCTGTCTCAACTAGAGTCACCATCCTCGAGAGCGACAAAATAGGCGTCGGTAATTTTGCATTTTTTTTAACAATCCCAAAGGCATTCTAAGTCAGAGTCACTATCCCCAACAAAGATTACACAGGCCTTGTTATTTATTCGGTCTAGCTCTTTTATTGATTTTTTTTCTTTGATAAAAAATTCTAATAATTTTAGCTTATAACGGCATTCCTTATACTATTTTTGACGGTTTCTGCTTCCCTACTATTCCTAGATTAGAACCCGTTAGTAAACTAACAATTAGGTATATTAATTTCAAAGAAACCTAGAAACCGGATTAGGCCTACTCACATATCCCAAGCTAGACACAAGCTTAATTTTTTTATACTTATATTATTATTATTTGAAACCCAAACAAAAACTTATTTTCTATCATTTTCTGTTTTTATTTTGCAAACATCTAAAACAAGAGACATTTTCTATTTTTTCAATTTTTTTATTTTTAAATTATATATATATATATATATATCTTGTATTTTTCAGATTATATGACTCACGACACTAAATAACTAGACACTAAACGATAGTTTCCCATCCCCACACTTAAACTCTACATTGCCCTCAATATAGGATGGAAACCGACTCAAAAGACTAAAATAAATAAAAACTAAAAAGACTAAGGGCAAATTGGAAAGGACTTAGCTGGTTTTATGACGCGTACGCTCCAAAATCTCATCCAATCCAGCTCGATCGTATAGCATTTTGGTCGCGATCGGCTCTGACTCTTATTGGCTGACATGCTCGGTAAATGCCTGATATTCGAAAAGCAGCTCCAAAATCACCCGAATGAAGATTGAGTACCAGGTGGTACATATTCAAACTTGCATACACAAAAACAAACAAAAACTAAAGCAGTACCGACTCTAGACAACTAGACTGACTCAAAAACTACTAAATTAGACTCAATATACAATAACTACGACTTTATACAAACTCTATGAAACCTCCCCACACTTGAATTTAATCGGGAGGTTACTCCTTTATCCAACCCTGGTGTAACCCGTTTAATTTTAATTGGTAATCGTTATTTATTAAAAAACTAACGATGAAACTAGAAAATATTTTAAGACGTTCAAACGGGTTAACCCACCAAAATTTAAATTTACCTGGATCAAACTTGATACGATGTATGTAACGAGGAAGATGGTTGTCTCTACACTTCAGTTCTTACTTTGCTTCTTTTCATACCATCTTCTGACCCTCACAATGTGTTGATCCAAGCAATTTTTTGCGCCTTTTCCCGTGTTCTTGATGGTGTGTGTGGCAATCCAACATCTAAATCCTTCACGGGCCAGTTGTCAAACTCTTCGGCCACTTTCTCTTTTTCTATGTTTGGTATTTGTTTGATCTCCATGGTTGGCTTCTCTTCAAGTAATGTCTCTAGATGTGCTAGATCACCAACTGCGTCAAATTCTTCATCTATAAGTGTTGGTAAACTAACTAACTCATCACCAAACTCATGCTCCCAACATGGTATATGCATTCCTCTCTCATTTTCCATCTTGTCAAGTGGCTCATCAACGTCTTCCTGTAAGTGCACCAAAGTTTGATAAATGTTGGATACTGCTGAAGTTTCAACAATGAGGGACTAATTGGGTAATTATGTGAAAGTGTCACAAGTTTGGACAAGGGTTCTTATTCTTGAGAACTTGTGGATTTCTCTCTCATCAGAACTTGTGGTGAGAACTTGTGGTGAGAACTTGTATTTCCTTATAGTGCTGAGTACTTATTTTTTAAGTACTGAGAGTTTTCTTGTTATGTTGTGCGACCTTAGCTGTGTATATATTCTTAGTGTCTTGTACGCATCAGGCATCCAAGACCATTCAATGAAACAGTGATATTTTTGGAGAAAACTTCTTGTGCAAACAAACCCTAGCTTTGTGTTCTTTATTCAATCTGTGTGATTGTTGATTGTGCATACTTTGTGTATTCATGATTCTCTCATCTTCTACACCTTTTGTACGAGCTCTACGTTGCGGTACGAGGCATGCGGTGGTTTTCGCACATCGCATGTGTGTTCGATCGGTCCGGTTCGTGTGTTTGTTGAAGGAAGATGACCTTACAAATGGCATCAGAGCAAGTCTTAAATTAGAAGGGTTGAAGATCGTTGTTGTAACAACTCTCACTAAAAAGTCCTAATTATTATTTTAATTGATCATTAGGAAAACCTAGTTGAGACACCCAAGTGATTCCGCACAAACCCTAAAATTCTTAGAACAATCGGAATCAGGATTAGGGCCCCTAAAACTTAGGGGGGATAAACCCTAATTGACGATTATCCTCAAATAATCGTTGTCACATAACTGAAATTCGAACTTGTAGAGTCAGCTGAGCTAGTCCCAATCGTGGCTACCCTATAGCCTATTTTTATTCCTTACGGACCGTAACATTGTTAAGCTTACGGACCGTAAGCAGCCTTACGGACCGCAACATTGTTAATCTTACGGTCCGTAAGATAGTTAAATTTTGTGTATAAATAGAGGACTGTGGCACTCGAATTCTGAACAATCAACGTCGAAATAATTCCAATTATACACGAAGATACACTCTGAATACTCTAAATTACACCCCCGGGTCTCGAAATTCTGCCACAAAACAGGGTATTAGCACGATCGCTGCTACGATTCATTTTCCGATCGATCAATGTACTCAACGGGTGTTTAAGTGCTGCCCACATTAGGGTGATGCTTTGTCATTAGTCGTTAATTCGACAGATGTTAAGCATAGCACTTTGTCACTCGTTGTGATGGTTGATCTCGTGAGTTATCGTAAATGCTGTATTGATTACTAACCCAGTTTTGTGTGCATTGTTATCTAAATTAGGTTAACCAGGCTAATTCATAGACTAGACTCTGTCCGTATTAAATCAACAATGTGAGTCATTCTCTTTTTATCAAATTACTTTACAAAACCCTATTTATTTCAAAGTTATAATTACAGGGATTAAGTTTATGTAATCACCATATTACAGCCGGTATGTGGGGTTTTGTATACATTACTTGATAATCTTCACCATTGGGCAGCCAATGGGTGATATGACCATAGTCACAGACACTATTGGACGGAAGGGCCAATGGGTCGAGTGACAAAGTACTGTGGGTAATTGGTTTGATATCAGAAACATTGTAATCTTCCTTAATACTGTAAATTATAACAAATGTGTCATTTTAGTAAATAGAATGATTCACTCAGTATTTTCCGCTGACAAAATCTTTTTCAAACATGTTTCAGGTGATCTGTTATAATTCAGGAAAAGTGCTTGGGAGCATTTCAAGCTTAAGATAGTGGCTCATTATAAAATAAAGAAATAAGTTTTGTAATCTAATGATTTCGTAGTAAAATCTTAATATTGTAAATTATCGGGGTTTTATCCCGAATTGTGAAATAAAATAAATTGGGAAAATTTTAGCTTTAAACGATCCTGATAAATAAACTTCCGCTGTTAAACTCAATTAAATAAATACCACGGGATTTCTGTCCCGCGGCTCCTGAAACGGGTCAAACCGGGTCGGGGGCCGTGACAGAAAAAGGTGGTATCAGAGCCACTGGGTTAAGCTAATTAACTATTTAGAAATACTTAATTTTTTTCCTGATTACTATTCTGTGATTATGTGTTTTATTACCTGACTATTTGTTAGTTACAGTATGGGTAAACAAAAGCTGTCAAGCATCTATCTTAAATTAGATAGATCATCCAATGAGAAGGGAAGTTCATCCCGAACCAAATCCTCGAATCAGGCTGAAATTCCTGAAGAAGGAATATTTGTGCGAAAGGCACAATACGAGGAATCACTTTCTCCTAGAAGGAGGGAGATGATTATTAAGAAAAGTAAAGAGAAAATCCGAGAAAAGAGGATTAAACGGGAAACCCAGGAATTAATTGATAAATCACCTTGGGAAGATAAGCTAGATGAGAAATGGGCAAATTTATATATGCTAGCCACAGTAGCAGAAAATATAAATCTTTAAATATTTTAAAGTTTTAGCACCTTACCCTTACAATCTAGAAACCTTGTGCAATAAATAGAATTTCAAACCATAAGTGTGTTTTCCAGTTATCTTTGTAATAAATTAGTACACAGTAAGTAATAAATTAAAAAGTTATTTATGAATTTTAACTTAGTATTTTATGCATTTTGCATATATGCTACATCAGCATGAGTGGGATATCTGAAGCTTTTCAGAACCTTAATCTTTACCCGGTGAATATCGAAGTTTCCAAAGAATTTACTGGATACTTTCCTGATATAGAACAACCTGTAGAATTCAATGCTCCACCCTTGAAAAAGCCAAAACCCAAGAAAAGAAGGAAATACGTTTGGGGGAGTCGTATACGTAAGAAAAAGCCAGCTACAAAACTTCCCAAAATAAACAATCCTTTGAAAAAGGGAAAAGAAATTATAACCGGAGAAAGTTCTAAACAGCAGGAGATGGAACCTGAAGTAAAGAAAGAGTCTAGGCAAATGGAACTGCAGTTTGAGGAATATTCCAAGGATATAGAAATAGAAGTTGGGCAAGGCTCTAGACCAACCCAAATAGAAATCGGAGAGAGCTCCAATCAAAACCAGGGAAGGACCTTTCAAGATGAGATAGATTTTCTATTGGCAAGCTGTGAAACAATTCAGCCTGTCAATACTAATATTTTTACTTATCCTCTTGAAAACCAACTCCCTATGAATTGGGAACCAGCAATTCCAGACCCAATAGTCCACTCCCAACCCATAGGAATGGACGAATGGTGGACGAACGATTGGCAATTTCAAAATATTGTCAACGATCCTTATTCTTTTTTTCCACAATTCGATCCAGAACCCCTACCTAATCCACCCATGAGTAATGAAAACATGGCTGAACTTCGCCATTTTGGTGAAGAGTTGATGGATGCGGGAAATAGAATCACGGAAATAGGGGGACAAATTGCTTGGAAATATGATGAAAGGGAGCTTCGTTTTTAGGACAACAACTGATGAGAGATAGTAGGATGGTAAAACGATGGTTGTATAATAGTAATAGTAAAAATTAGTCTGTAAATACGAATAAAACTCTGTAAAATATGGGTGAGTAATGATGCATACTATACTAGATATAAAATGAAATCGAGAAATCGATTGTTTTGAATATATCTGTATGGTAAAATTTTCTGATTGTTTGTATATAATTGTTATTTAGTAGATACTAATAAAATTTATATATATTATCAGATGGCAAACAGTGATAATGAACCTGTAAATGAGGTTAATCAGTCTGAGCAACATCCAGGAGATCAATATATGACTCGGCAAGATATTGAAAACATTGTTGCTCAAGGGATAGCCAATGCTATTCCAGCATTCGTTGCTGCTATAAAGAATCCACCCGAACCATAACACATTGTTCCTAGTAATCATATTACTGAAGATAACTTCAGTAATAGTGTAAACGGAGGCAATAATCATGTAAATCATGATAGGGAACCACATCATGCTCCATTACCCAAGAAAATGAAAACTGCAACGCCTGGTTGCACTTTCAAAGAATTCCTTGCTTGTAAACCCACTGAATTTGCAGGCAATGAAGGAGCAACTGCATCCCTGCGTTGGTTAGAGAAAACCGAAGCAGTAATTGCAATAAGTAAATGTGCTAAAGATGATCAGGTCATGTACGCGTCAAATCTCTTCAAAGAAGGAGCACTCGAATGGTGGAACACTGTGTTACAATCAAAAGGAAGAGTAATAGCTTATGCTATGACTTGGGAAGAATTTAAGAATTTTGTGGAAAGAAAATTTTGTCCTGAGTATGAAAAAGAACAGATGACGAATAAGTTTCTAAATCATCGGATGATGGCTGTAGATTGTCGCGGTTATACCTCGACATTCTTTGAATATGCTAGAGTGGTACCAACGCTGGCTTCGCCAGAACCGATACTCATTTCTCGCTACATTTGGGGATTGATTAGTGAAATTCGCAATATCGTTAAAGCTGCGAGACCACGCACTATTGACGATGCTGTGGAATTAGCTAATACCCTAACCGATGAACTGGTACGCACAAGAGATGAAGACAGGAAAAAAGAACTGGCTCAGAAGATTACCCAAGGATTTCGGGCGGGTAATAGTAATAATTTCAAGAAAAGAAGAACAGGGCAATATTCAAATCCACCTTTCTGTAGAAATTGCAAAAGGAAGCATTTCGGAAAATGTAATGTAACCTGCAACCTTTGCAAGGGTATAGGACACCGTGAAGAAAACTGCAGAAAGAAAACCGTAATCTGTTTTAACTGTGGAGAAGCAGGGCATTATAAAACAGAATGTCCTAAATTGATCAAACCAGTAGATAACAAACCCAAGGCGACCGAAGGAGCTACTAAGAAGAATGTCAGAGCATTCCAGCTAACCACTCAAGAAGCAGAACTCATCCCAGATGTGATAGCCGGTACGTTCTTAGTCCACAATGTATACGCAAAAGTATTATTTGACTCTGGTGCAAACCAAAGTTTTATCAATACTTTATTCTGTCAAGCTCTTAAGTTACCTTTAACCCCCATTAGGGAGATTTTTACAGTTGAAACCGCAGATGGGAATTCAGTTAAAATTAATCAGGTTTTGCAAAAAGTAGAAGTAGAACTTTCAGGTCATAAATTTGCTGCAAATCTATTACCTATGAAACTAGCTGAATTCGATGTTGTATTAGGAATGGATTGGTTAATAGCCAACCATGCTCGAATTCTTTGTGATAGAAATTCCATAGAAATTCAGGCACCTACTGGAGAAGTAATTATGATTACAGGAGATAAATCACGGAAACCCATGAAGTTCATATCAGTAATGAAAGTTGCTAGTTATGAACGAAAGCAAGGAATAGTATATATGATTTCAGTAATCATTAATACTAAGGGAAAAGAACTCAAGGAAATTCCTGTAGTCTCAGAATATCCAGAGGTATTCCCAGAAGAATTACCAGGATTACCACCAGATAGGGAAGTAGAATTTAGGATTCATCTAATTCCAGGAACTACACCGATAGCCAAGGCACCTTATCGGTTAGCACCCACAGAAATGTTAGAATTAAAAAAAGAAATTAGATGAATTACTAAGTAAAGGTTTCATACAACCTAGCTCATCCCCGTGGGGAGCGCCAGTGTTGTTTGTAAAGAAGAAGGATGGTTCAATGAGAATGTGTATCGATTATAGAGAATTGAATAAGGTTACAATTAAGAATCGATATCCATTACCTAGGATTGATGATCTTTTTGATCAACTTCAGGGGGCTAGATATTTTTCTAAGATAGATTTACGCTCCGGATACCATCAATTGAAGGTACAAGAAGAAGACATACCTAAAACTGCTTTCAGAACTAGGTATGGTCATTACGAGTTTACAGTCATGCCCTTCGGGTTAACGAATGCACCTGCAGCATTCATGGACATGATGAATCGGATCTGTAAACCGTACTTGGATAAATTTGTAATTGTCTTCATAGACGATATACTTATTTATTCCAAAAGTCAGACAGAGCATTGTGAACATCTTCATGCACTCTTAACTTTGTTAAGAAAAGAAAAGTTGTACGCCAAATTCTCGAAATGCGAATTTTGGCTAAAGGAAGTGCAATTTTTAGGACACATGGTGAATCACGAAGGTATTCATGTAGATCCTGCTAAGATAAAAGCAATTACTAATTGGAAGGTTCCACAATCTGCAATGGAAATTAGGAGTTTTATAGGTTTAGCTGGGTATTATAGACTGTTTATTAAGGATTTTTCCAAAATAGTTGTACCATTAACTAAGCTAACCTGTAAAGCCACTAAGTTTGAATGGGGACCCAAACAAGAAGAAGCTTTTAGAATCTTGAAACAGAAACTAACCCATGCTCCAATCTTAGCCTTACCAGAAGGAACTGAAGATTTTGAAGTATATTGTGATGCTTCAAAATTAGGATTTGGATGTGTGCTTATGCAACGCAAGAAGGTAATTGCGTACGCATCAAGGCAATTGAAAAAGCACGAAGAAAACTATACGACTCATGATTTAGAATTAGGAGCCGTAATTTTTGCCCTTAAGATTTGGAGACATTATCTTTACGGAAGTAAATTTACTGTCTACACAGACCACAAAAGTTTAAGATATATATTTGGGCAAAAAGAATTAAACATGAGGCAAAGGAGATGGATGGAAATCCTAAGTGACTACGACTGTGATATTCAGTATCATGAAGGAAAGGCGAATGTAGTTGCAGATGCCTTAAGTCGTAAGTATTATGAGAAACAACGACGAGTTCGTGCTCTCAGATTAAATCTACAAATAGATTTAATGGAACAATTGAAGAATGTTCAAACTACAGCAATCAAGGATGATGCTGAAGGAATGAAAGGACGAATCAAAAAATTAGAGCAAGGAGATGATGGAATTTGGAGATTCCATAAGAAAAGGATTTGGGTGCCAAAGCAGGGAGAATTAAGAAATAAGATCTTGGAGGAAGCTCATAAATCTAGGTATACCATACATCCAGGAAACAATAAGATGTACCAAGATTTAAGAAAGAACTTTTGGTGGATAGGAATGAAAAGGGACATTGCAAGATATGTTTCTAAATGTCTTACTTGTTCGCAAGTTAAGGCAGAACATCAGAAACATTCAGGTCTACTACAACAATTAGAAATGCCAGTATGGAAATGGGAACTTATAACAATGGATTTTGTTACTAAGTTACCCAAAACCAGAAAAGGTAATGATGCGATTTGGGTAATTGTGGATCGATTAACCAAATCTGCTCACTTTTTACCTATGAAAGAAACCTTTAGTATGGAAAGACTAGCAAAATTGTATGTAGATGAAGTTGTATCTCTACATGGAGTTCCACTCTCCATTGTATCAGATAGAGATAGTCGATTCACTTCCCATTTTTGGAAAAGTTTCCAAGAAGCAATGGGAACTCGACTAAACCTAAGTACGGCATATCATCCACAAACAGACGGGCAAAGTGAAAGAACGATCCAAACTCTAGAAGACATGCTCCGAGCATGTGTGCTAGATTTTGGTGGAAATTGGGACGATCACTTACCATTGATTGAATTCTCCTATAACAATAGTTATCATTCAAGCATTGAAACTGCTCCATTCGAAGCACTGTATGGAAGAAAGTGCAGAAGTCCAGTTTGTTGGGCAGAAATAGGAGAAAATCAATTGTCAGGTTCTGAAATAGTGCAAGAAACGACTGATAAGATTACTCAAATCAAGGAAAGGCTGAAGACTGCTCGAGATCGTCAGAAGAGTTATGCAGACAATCGATGCAAGCCATTAGAATTCCAAGTTGGAGACAGAGTACTGTTGAAAGTTTCTCCTTGGAAAGGAGTTGTGAGATTCGGTAAGAAAGGAAAACTAAGTCCAAGATACGTAGGACCATTTCCGGTGATCCAACGTATAGGACCAGTTGCTTATCGTTTACAACTACCAGAAGAATTAGCAGGAGTACATGATGTATTTCATGTATCCAATCTCAAGAAATGTTTATCAGATGAATCACTGGTAGTACCTCTTCGAGATATAGAAGTAAACGAAAAGCTGAAATTTGTTGAGAAACCTCTTCAAATTGAGGATCGAAAAATCAAGTTTCTCAAACACAAACGACTAGTTTTAGTCAAAGTCAGATGGGATTCAAAGAGAGGAGCTGAATACACTTGGGAACTGGAATCAGAAATGAAGCGAAAATATCCACATTTATTCCAGTAAATCTCGAGGACAAGATTTTTATTAAGGTAGGGAGAATGTATCAACTCTCACTAAAAAGTCCTAATTATTATTTTAATTGATCATTAGGAAAACCTAGTTGAGACACCCAAGTGATTCCGCACAAACCCTAAAATTCTTAGAACAATCGGAATCAGGATTAGGGCCCCTAAAACTTAGGGGGGATAAACCCTAATTGACGATTATCCTCAAATAATCGTTGTCACATAACTGAAATTCGAACTTGTAGAGTCAGCTGAGATAGTCCCAATCGTGGCTACCCTATAGCCTATTTTTATTCCTTACGGACCGTAACATTGTTAAGCTTACGGACCGTAAGCAGCCTTACGGACCGCAACATTGTTAATCTTACGGTCCGTAAGATAGTTAAATTTTGTGTATAAATAGAGGACTGTGGCACTCGAATTCTGAACAATCAACGTCGAAATAATTCCAATTATACACGAAGATACACTCTGAATACTCTAAATTACACCCCCGGGTCTCGAAATTCTGCCACAAAACAGGGTATTAGCACGATCGCTGCTACGATTCATTTTCCGATCGATCAATGTACTCAACGGGTGTTTAAGTGCTGCCCACATTAGGGTGATGCTTTGTCATTAGTCGTTAATTCGACAGATGTTAAGCATAGCACTTTGTCACTCGTTGTGATGGTTGATCTCGTGAGTTATCGTAAATGCTGTATTGATTACTAACCCAGTTTTGTGTGCATTGTTATCTAAATTAGGTTAACCAGGCTAATTCATAGACTAGACTCTGTCCGTATTAAATCAGCAATGTGAGTTATTCTCTTTTTATCAAATTACTTTACAAAACCCTATTTATTTCAAAGTTATAATTACAGGGATTAAGTTTATGTAATCACCATATTACAGCCGGTATGTGGGGTTTTGTATACATTACTTGATAATCTTCACCATTGGGGCAGCCAATGGGTGATATGACCATAGTCACAGACACTATTGGACGGAAGGGCCAATGGGTCGAGTGACAAAGTACTGTGGGTAATTGGTTTGATATCAGAAACATTGTAATCTTCCTAAATACTGTAAATTATAACAAATGTGTCATTTTAGTAAATAGAATGATTCACTCAGTATTTTCCGCTGACAAAATCTTTTTCAAACATGTTTCAGGTGATCTGTTATAATTCAGGAAAAGTGCTTGGGAGCATTTCAAGCTTAAGATAGTGTCTCATTATAAAATAAAGAAATAAGTTTTGTAATCTAATGATTTCGTAGTAAAATCTTAATATTGTAAATTATCGGGGTTTTATCCCGAATTGTGAAATAAAATAAATTGGGAAAATTTTAGCTTTAAACGATCCTGATAAATAAACTTCCGCTGTTAAACTCAATTAAATAAATACCACGGGATTTCTGTCCCGCGGCTCCTGAAACGGGTCAAACCGGGTCGGGGGCCGTGACAGTTGTGCTCTGCCGGAAAGATCAAGTCACAGCCAAAATAGGAAGCAGGCATCATATCAACAGTCAAGGGGGGAGTCTGTAAGCGCAGTATCCGGTGACTGAAGATTTTGGACGCCAACACAGAACTGATAGCATTGGTATCAGAGCATGGTTACCGATTCAGAATGGTCTAACCGCCTTCCGAATCACCATTGCTCTTGATTTGATGTTTGTTTCCGCCAAACATCATGGAGATGTGAAGATTTTGTTGAAAAATTGAAGTTTTTGAAGTTGTTCGGGACTGAGATGTTTTTCTTCTTCTCCAAGATTTCTTCAGATCTATGTTTTGATTAGAAAGAGGTATTGTGCGTACTTATTTTTATGTTAGAAGTTTAGTTGTTCGTATTTGTTATTCTGATGACTAGTGTGAAGTCACACTCGTCAGCACTTGTGATTCTGATGTGCGACTTTGTGGTTTTTAAAACCTTTAGAACATAATAAGTTGTGCGGACCTTGTGGATTGTTGTTATCAGACCTTATTCAAAGTTTATATCCTCCGACCTTGTGTCTTTATGACATCATTCTATGCGAACTTGTGTCTTATTCAGACCTTATTCAAATATATCAGTTATGCGACCTTAACCCAAATCTGTTCTACATTGGTGCGACTTTAGGGCTTGGTATTTATTGATATATGTTCTGCGACCTTGTGTTTTTTTTTTAAACCTCAGAACATAATCAGCTTGACATATCAGTGGTGCGACCTAAGATTTTGTCATCAGACCTTATTCAGACTTATTTGTGTTTGTCATCGTGCGTACTTATTCAACCATCAAGATGTGCGTACTTGTTACCTTATTCAGACCTTGTTTCTCTATCAGACCTTGTATTTTCATCAGAACTTGTTTTTTCTTGAGACCTAATTATTTTCATCAGAACTTGTTTTTTTCATCAGACCTTATACCGTGCGACCTTAATCAATTGATAACCCATCAGCACTTGTTAAAAGTTAGGGTCTGAATTTGTTCTTCAAACCTTGTGGTTTCTTCAATTGATGACCCACCAGCACTTGTTAAAAGTTAGGGTCTGAATTTGTTCATCAGACCTTGTGGTTTCTTATAACATCGTGCGACCTTAATCAGTTGATAACCCATCAGCACTTGTTAAAAGTTAGGGTCTGAATTTGTTCATCAGACCTTGTGGTTTCTTATAACATCGTGCGACCTTAATCAGTTGATAACCCATCAGCACTTGTTAAAAGTTAGGGTCTGAATTTGTTCATCAGACCTTGTGGTTTCTTACAACATCGTGTGCGACCTTAATCAATTGATAACCCATCAGCACTTGTTAAAAGTTAGAGTCTGAATTTGTTCATCAGACCTTGTGGTTTCGTGCGTACTTGTTTATATATATAAACATACATCAGACTTGGTTATTCTCAACAATTTCAAAACCCACAGTTTTGACATCACTCTAACGGCGACACACCCAACGGTCTCCAAATCCTTCCAATTTTTGAATCTTTATGATTAAATTTCTGTAGGATCGTTTTACCGACCAAACGAGTCGTTCAGAAGAGTTTTTGCTCAATACGAGAGGCGGAAACTGTTGGACCGTTTGCGTGACCCTAAACGTCAGTAAAAGTAGTTCATCTCAGTTTACAGAGGCGGAATCAAAGTAAACCAAGTCACAACAGCTTATTCCTTTCAATTTCTTCTCTATTAACACTTTTCGAGACTTTACAATCGTTTTCTAACAAGATTTTGGCAGCACCTTGTCTCACATACAATGACCTTTGTTAGCTTCAAATGACACACTCAACCCCTATTTATAGTTGTAGCCTGGTAGCTTGAAATGACACATCAGTTTCAAGCTAACAAGCACTTTCAAGCTAACAAGCACTTTCAAGCTAACATGCACTTTCAAGCTAACAAGCACTTTTACATGTAAACCCTAATTCTAACCATCTAGACCTAAGACTTGATTAAGACGTAGTCATCAGACATTCAGTGCACCAACAGACTCCCCCTTGGATGTTGACGAAGTCTTCGGCGTCAAGTCTTTAGTCTTTGTCTCTCTCCAAATGCTTGTCATTGTAAAGATCCTTCTTCACACAGGTTCAGGATCTTGTCCTATCTCCATCTTCAGACTTCCCTTTGACTGTTGATCCAGACTCCCCCTTTCACAGACTCCCCCTCTCAATATGCTAGAATCTGAGGTCTTTATCTGGTTCAAACTTTGACATTTAGCTTCCGTGGGAATAATGAAGTCCAAAACCTGTGTCTCAAACATCAATCATTACAAACTATCTTTTCAACAATAAATCACAAACTCAATCAGTTTTAGAAATCCACTCAAGTATTCAGGTCCAAATTAATGACCCTGATTACTCAATTAATCTACCAAGTTCAATTTAATGACCTTGGTTGATCATTTGACGAAACAAACTGACTTTGAAAAACAACAATTTACACATTTTCTGAAAATAACAAGTATCAAATTAATGAACTTGGTTTTGACTTAACAATAAATCAAACTTCATCAAGATAAGCTCTCCTTATTCTTCAGTTCAGAATTTCCTGCATCTGCTTCAATCATCTGAGAATCCAACAATCAACTCTCCACTTTGGTTTGTCGAAAAATAAAGCAGAAATAAAATCTTTTTGGATTTTATAAAATGTTCTAAACTAAGAAATGAAATACAGAAAACTTAAATTGCAGAAAGTAAACAAAGTAAACTATTTACAAACATATTTTTGGCTGAGCGTGTTAGGGAATCATATCAGCTATCCGACAAATCACAAGTACCGTTAAGCTGTAATTACATACTCAGAATTAAACAATTCACCTCGATTGTCGATATACTGATCCATCTTAAATTCTCACACAAATTTCAATCTGTTCAGGATACGGATTTAGTGTTTTAAAGACTTAAACTTATACGTGTGTCCCACCTCTTGAATATACTCCCGTATCCAGATCCCGATATCAGTCTTACAGGTAATTATAACACAAATGATATCTGTAAGGGGTTAATAATTTATGAAGAATCATGAGAGCTCAGGTCAGAACTACCGTTCAGCAGAGAGATCATGACTCAACTTGTGGGTGTGTCCCCTTTAGAGGATCTTTTTTACAACAGCATTGCTAAGCAATTTTATTTTTTTATCAAATATGCTGAGGGTGATGCTATGTTTCAAGCATTTGCGGAAAGTATTATTCGGGGACTAGGTCAGAACTTCCATTCAGCAGAAGTCCTGGAATAATACCCCAGATATCACTGAGTATAAAGCCTAGTATATCAGAAAAAAGAATCTTTCAAACGAGATTTCAGGGGTTACCTATATATCCAAGTAGTGTTCCCCACGAAATAAGTAAGTAAGATTTAGGTTTATATCCCGAACAAACCTACTAAATGTGCGAAAACCTATCGACACATCATCAGTGAGACTGTTTAACTCATTTAAACTTTACAAATCTTTAGCATACTGTAATTGTCTAGCCGATGTACTATCATTTTCTCTTTTTACACAAGCTCTTTTTCAAATTTTATCATGTTTTTGTATTTTTGCATTTTTTACTGTTTTTGTATTTTCTGAAAATATAAACTATATACAAATATCTACTCCCCCTAAATACCAAAACAACTAAAAAATCGACAAACCATTGCAGATTGTTTCTCGTCTTCATCCGCAACAGTACTCTCATCAACGCCCACAATTCCATCCAACACCGAAAGAAGCTTCATACCATTCAGTTTTAACAAATATTGAAATCGATTTTTATCAAAAGCTTTGGTATGTAAATCAGCTTTCTGTTCGTCAGTGTGGATTTTCTCAATTCGTATCAATTTTTTCTCAAAGCAATCACGAATAAAGTGATGACGAATTTCTATGTGTTTAGTTTTAGCGTGATGTACTGGATTCTTTGTTATATTTATTGCGGCCTCATTATCAACAAAAAGAGGTGTGTTAAGAAACTGCAAACCGTAGTCGCGCATCTGTTGCTCTATCCACAGGATCTGAGAGCAGCAACTGCTAGCAGAAACGTACTCCGCTTCACATGTAGATAGCGCCACAGACGTTTGTTTCTTACACTGCCAGGTAACCAATCTAGGACCAAAGAACTGGCATCCTGCAGTTGTTGATTTTGAATTGACTTTGCAGCATCCGAAATCCGAATCGGAATACCCTTCGAGCGTAAAGTCGCCTTTCCTAGGATACCACAACCCCAATGAAGGAGTTCCTTTCAGGTAGCGCAATATCCTCTTCACAATGATCATATGCGAAGCTCTCGGGTTAGATTGAAATCTTGCTGCGAGGCACGTTGGGTACATAATATCAGGACGTGAAGCTGTTAAGTACATCAAAGAACCTATCATGGAACGATAAAAAGTTTCATCAGCCCTGTCTCCGGTGAGATCTGGGTGAATCCCATGATTTGTTGCAAGTGGGGTAGCAGCTGGAGTAGAACCTGACATCCCGAATTTCTCCAAGATATCATGAACATACTTTGATTGATGAATGAAAATTCCCTCAGGAAGTTGTTCAACTTGTAGTCCCAGAAAGAATTTCATCTCCCCCATTGATGACATTTCAAACTTTTGCTTCATCACTGATTCAAAGTCTTTGCACAGACTCTCATTCGTTGACCCAAAAATTATATCGTCCACATAAATCTAAACTATCAGAAGATGACTGTCGACCTCTTTAGTGAAGAGAGTGGCATCCACTTTTCCACGAATAAACTTGTTGGCTAGTAGGTGTTGAGACAAAGTCTCGTACCAAGCTCTCGGGGCCTGGTGTAAACCATACAGCGCTTTGTCCAATAAGTAGACCTTGTTTTTATGGATTGGGTCGGTGAAGCCCGGTGGCTGACCGACATAAACCTCCTCTTTTACCTTCCCATAAAGAAATGCCGATTTTACATCTAACTGATATACTTTGAAGTTCTTCCAAGACGCAAATGCTAGGAAAATTCTGATTGCCTCTAGTCGAGCCACAGGAGCATAGACTTCTGTAAAATCAATCCCCTCCTGTTGACTAAAGCCCTGAACAACGAGTCAAGCTTTGTTCCTTATAACAACTCCTCTATCGTCTCTCTTGCACTTGAATACCCATTTTGTATTTATTTTCCTATGACCATCTGGCAAATCAACTAACTTCCACACTCCCAATTTCTCGAATTGACTAAGTTCCTCCTGCATTGCATTGACCCAAGAGTCTTCAGTAAGCGCCTCTTTGTAAGTTCTTGGCTCAACCTGCGAGATAAAACAACTCAATGAGAATTTAGTTTGCAAAGGAGCAACTTTTGTATAAAAACATGTAAGCCCTTTATCAATCTGTCTTCGAGTGCGAACTCCTGTCTGCAATTCTCCTATAATCAACTCTTCTGGATGATATGAAAAAGTTCACGGCATCACTTCACTTGGAACATCTACATTTCCCTCCAGATTAGTAACATTCTGCTCTGCATCTTGTTCACCAACTTGGTTTGTTTGTCTTGAAATTTGAATTTGCTCCCCCTCAGAATCTGAATCACCATGATCAAAGACTGGCATGTTTTCAGCTTCTTGATTATCATCCTGAACCGACTGATTATCCTGAGCAACTTCATTCTGTTGGATATCATCATGTTCACCAGCATTACTTGGACCTGCTTCATCGTCATTTGAAGTTTCCCATGGTCGCCTTGAATACTCAGCTGGGAACCTTAGCTGCGACTCATATTCACGCAAAATATCCAACTCATCAAAGAAATCTTCATCATCCTCTGATTCTTCTCTCATGTCAAACGAATCCCAAAGTTTGTCATAATGATAACGCCATGAATCACCAGGATTCTGTGGCGGCATAGTATAACCTTGACATTCAACATTTACAGCTTCAATAATCCGCTTCTCACTTGGAACAAAGACACGTCGCATCGGATTTGCGTAACCAACAAATATTCCCTCAATGCTCTTCGGACCAAACTTTCCATGAGGCTCTATAACTGTACAGGGTGACCCGAACGGTTCTAGATACTTCAAATTCGGTTTGCGATTATTGATTAACTCAAAGCATGTTTTGTTGAACTTCTTGATAGTGAGAACCCTGTTGAGCGTATAGTATGCGGCAGAAACAGCTTCAGCCCAAAAATTTATCGGTAACTTTGAATCTGCGAGCATAGTTCTAGCCGTCTCGATCAGTGTCCGGTTTTTGCGTTCTGCTACTCCATTCTGCTGCGGAGTGTATGGAGCACTAAACTCATGCAAAATACCTCTTTCATCACAAAATTCTTCCATCGTACTGTTCTTGAATTCAGTACCATTATCACTACGAATTCTTCTGATTAACGCCGTTGGTACAAATTTTCAATCTTCCTGAACAACCCCATCAAACTGTCAAATGTTTCGTCTTTCGTCTTCAAGAAAGAAACCCACGAAAATATGGAATAATCATCAGTAACCACAAGACAGTAGAGATCCCTAGTAATACTTTTGACGTTTACTGGACCAAACAGATCCATTTGTAGTCTCTCTAATGGTCTGGAAACTGAATTGACTTGCTTTGTAGGGTGTGACTTTTTCTTCTGCTTGCCTTTAACACAGCTAATGCACTCCCCTTCCAGATGAAAACCTTTGATATCAAGAACCAAATCATTGTGCACCAAGTGATTCATCTTCCTTAGGTGAATATGCCCCATCTTGCGGTGCCACAATCTTGATTCTTTTTCAGTTGCTCTAGAAACAAAACAATGTGCTTGACCTGTTGTTGTAGTTGCTACACTCATATCCAACACATATAAATCATTCACTCTAGGTGCCCGCATGATAATCCATTCTTCAGGGATAACAAATCCTGGTTTCAAAATCAAACATTCCTTGTCTGTGAAGTGAGTAGTATACATATTGTCACAAATCTGCGAGATACTAAGCAAATTGTTCTCCAGCTCAGTAATGTAGTTAACTCTCTCAAACGTCACAATCCCGTTGGATAACGTTCCTTCACCAATAATTCTACCACCTTCATGACCAGCAAACCCTACATAACCACCATTAATGTTTCTCACATCATACAGCAACGCAGTCTTTCCTGTCATATGTCGAGATGCTCCACTATCCATAATCCATCTGGATACAAGTTTTGGAAGATCCTGGACATAGCAAACTATGACTGAAACAACTTCAAGAAAGATGCCGATTCATGCTTCGCGAACAAGGAAGCTCCGGCAATTCAAACTGCTTAGTCGAACATGGAGTCCACCCAGGCCTCATCAGCCTTAGGTGTAACCTTGACTCTCGCAATTTGAATTTTGAAATTTTCAGCCTTCAAAGGTGGAAAATTCGCATCATAATCAACCGAAATTGATTCTTCAGCCTTTTTCACTTCAGAAGTTGAAATTTTCATTTCTGGTTTTGGTTTCCAAACTTGTTGAGATAATGCAACCTGCTTGTAAAATTTTTCATTTTTAGTTACAACTTTCATTACAGGTTCATTTTTCACTTTGATGTTGTTATTTTTCACACTCTTTTTCTCAACAACGATTGGTGCCTTACCCTTCACGTCAACTTTCTTCTGTTGAATCTTCACAGTTTCAGTCTTAGGCTTCACATTGGTACACTTTCGTGCAATGTGACCAACTTGATTACATCTGAAACATGTTCGAGTATCGACAACTTGACTTGTGCCTTTAGACTGATACTGTGAAGCTCTTTTCTCAAAAAACTCTTCATTCGATTTTGAAAAAATCTCATTTTCCTCATCAGAAAGTGAACTTGAACTGTTCACAAACACTTTCTTTTCAGTAAACCTTTTGTTTTGAAAACTCTTTTTCTGATAACTCTTACCATCCCTATAACCACCCGACCAATTGTTTCGATTGTTATTATAAAACCGTGGTGGCACAACATGCTTTTTGTAGTAAGCTTTATCTTTCTCAAAATTCATTTGCCTTTTTGTTTGTTTCAAACTGTTCACTTCTGACAACTCAACTTCAACCAATTTAAAAACATTTTTCAACTTTTTCACATTAACATTCTCAATCGGAAACTCAGAATCCGAGTACAACTTATCAGATCCAGTCATCTTGTACATCACAAGACCCGGTTCATCACTTAAGTTGTTTTTGGATTTTGATTTCTGAATGTACTTATCCAAGAAACACCCATCTTCCTCAGTAGTGTCACTATCCATTTTTAGCACATTTTCAACAACACCTTTTACAATATCATTTTGGACACTATCGTCATTGGTAGATGTTAACGTGACATCAATGTTCTCCGGAAGTTTAACTTCACTTTCTTCCTCAATTTCAACCAACCCAGATTGCTTTTTCGTGTAGTTATCAAGAACAGGTGGTGGTACTTGATGAAATCCCACCCCAGTTCCATCACAATACACATCTTCGCCTGCTTTGTCTTTCCCGATCGGTTTGGGAATGATGTGTTGCAACACAAAGCTTGCGGAGCTGTAACTGTTAAGCTTCAACTGGATTCGCTCATTTTCAATTTCAGCCTCTTGAAATTTAAGTTTCAGTTTAGCGATTTCATCCAGTTGTTGGTTGATTGATTCTTCTTTAACTCTAAGCACTGCTTTTAGATGTTCATTTTCTTTAAAAGTTTTACCATTTCGATCATCACAATCTTTCATTGTGCTTTTGAGTTTTTCAAATTTTTCAGAAATCTGACGGTTTTCAAGAATCAACTTTTCATTTTCTTGTTTAATTTTGTCATGATCAATTTTAGCATTTTCAATTTGTCTAGTTAATTCTCTTATCCGTTCAGTTGAAGCTTTAACTGTTTTGTCACGATCAAGAATCTGATTCTCAACACTTCTGACCTTTGCTGTCAGATCATCAACTTTCTTCCCGTTGAGATACGTGACTGTGCTACAAAATTTGCACTCTTTGTTGCAATTTTTGCAATCAGCATTACCATCAATTTTCTTACCTGACGCATTTGTTGACACATCTGAACTGACCTGGCTTTTTGACTCAGACACGGAGTTAGAATCTACCTCAAATGCCTTAGCAGCCAGCACTTTGTCAACCATTTTTCCCAAGTTCTCAGCAGTCAACTCCTGCGTTGTATCGATAATGCCAGTATCAATCTTCTTTGCTTTCTCGATCTCTTCTTTCTCCTTTTTCTCTTTCTCTTCTTTCTCTTTCTCTTCTTCTTTCATTTTCTCGGTTGGAGTTCCCCACCATTTATTCTGCCAGTACTCATCATCTTCTTTGTACTGCTGGATTATGGCCTCGATATCAAGCGTTTTGTCATCGATCGCAATATTTCCATATTCATCAAGATAACATTCCCTGTCCGGATCCCATCTATTTGCTCTCCTCGCTTCCAGAAAGATACGAGATATTCTAATTATTTTGTTTTCAGCAATCATTTTTCTGTATTGATATTTCTGCTCTTCAGTTCTATCGTCTTTCCATGGAATAGGATCATCGTTTTTCGCCATGAATGCGTAACCAACCGCATCTTCTTCCGGTAGAACCTCTTGACTCCAATCATAACCCTCATCATCATAAATCACCGCAAGAGCTCTAGATTTCTCTTTGTTATCTTCAACCTGCTTCAATCTAGGCGGCTCGGATTTATTCTGATGATAAATTGCCTTCTTGTAGTAATCATCTCTAAAAGGATTCTCCGACTCATCAGCATAAGCATTTCTGCATTCTCGTTTGAAGTGACCTTTCTGCTTACATTTGAAGCACGTCACTTTGGACTTATCGAACCCCAGCTTGGTAGATGGACCACCGATTGTTTTTCTGCCAGTAATTTCCATGAAACGCTGTGCTCGATGAACAGCACTGGCCATAGCCCAACGAATATCGATCAGCTCCATTTCCTCAGGATCAATCTGATCATAATCTTCTTTCGTCAGATTGGTGTTGCCTATCTTCCCAGCTACTAACCCTTCATACGATTCCAACACCGATGCTAGGAAAATCATCTGCTGTTTGGCCGACTCCTCATCAAAATTCTGAGCATTCTTCAAGTCTATTGCAATGTTGCATTGAAAACGATTCTTTGTATCAGAATGACTTGCAGATGATGAAGATCCACTGTGATAACCACTTTGATTTCCACTGCTTTGACCACTTTGATTTTTTTTGCTTGTTGTGGACACATTCTCAGCAGAAAATGCAGTTTTTGGAGAAGTTGCTTTTGGCATCATGCTCTTTGGATAATACAAATCCAAATTCTACTGGTAAGATGAGTGATTGACTTTGTATGTCTTCTTTAGTTCCAACTCGTGACTCTCAAGTTTCTCAATCAGCAAATCTGGTGTAAGATCTTTTGGCAAGATAGTGTTCTTTAGCGTGAGAGCATAATATCTCCACTCCATCTCGTCTGGCAACGAATCGAACAACTTGTCTACTTGCTCATGATCAGGATATTTAATTCCATGTCTATCTAATTCCAGGTTTAGATGCCCAAACCTCTCGATCATTTTTGATACTGATTCATTCTTTAAACACCCAAACATATCAAACTCTTTTCTAAGAAGTTTCTTTTTGTTTTTCACAATTTCAGTACTTCCTAAACATTTCTTTTCTAACTTTGCCCAAAGATCTTTTGCATTTGAATAATCGATCAATGAAATTATGTCTTCTCGGACGGATTGAAATAACAATGCCACACACTTTTGTTCAGCTACAAATGAATCAATCTCCTCAGCTGCTCTTAACGTCTCACCATTTTTGTTTCCATTGGCATAACCGTTTTTTAGACTCTTCTAGCTGGGAAATGCAAATGCCATCAACCAATCTTCAAACTTTCTCGACCATCGACTGTATTCCTCGATAACCATTAACTTTGGAGGTTTATTGAATGTTCCGAAGGCACTTTCCGATTCCCAAGCTTCCTTTTTCTTCTCTTTAGGCGGATTCTCATTCGTATTGCTAGACGAAGAATCATCATTTCCGGAATCTCCAGCGAATGCATACATGTTGCTAAATGGATTCAAGAATATGTCATCCATCTTGAATGTACCTGCAAAATCAGCAAACACTTAGAAGAATTTAAGTTTTGAAAAATAACAAGTTCAAATGAAATCACTTGAAGCGAAATAGCTTCAAGTAGAATCAACAACTTTCAAGCGAAAAATGATAATGCACAATTCAAGCTATCAGGCTCGTTCAAGCTATCAGGCTCGTTCAAGCTATCAGGCTCAAGCTATCAGGCTATTTCAAGCTATCAGGCTCAAGCTATCAGGCTATTTCAAGCTATCAGGCTCAAGCTATCAGGCTATTTCAAGCTACCAGACCTATGATGTCATCATTTCACGAAAAATTTCAAGCTATCAGACGAATTTGATCAATTTTAAGCCGTGTTTTAGTCCAAAACTTTCAAGGATTAGTTAACTATGTATTTCGCTTGATATGTGTTAATTTCAGGCCATTTCATCCGTGAATTATGTCCGAATCAGAAAAAGAATGAGAAGAAGTAAGTAGAAATGAGAAAATCCGATAAAATCAAGCTGATATGGTATGAACTCCTCGTCCTGAGCTCTGATACCACTTGTTGGACCGTTTGCGTGACCCTAAACGTCAGTAAAAGTAGTTCATCTCAGTTTACAGAGGCGGAATCAAAGTAAACCAAGTCACAACAGCTTATTCCTTTCAATTTCTTCTCTATTAACACTTTTCGAGACTTTACAATCGTTTTCTAACAAGATTTTGGCAGCACCTTGTCTCACATATAATGACCTTTGTTAGCTTCAAATGACACACTCAACCCCTATTTATAGTTGTAGCCTGGTAGCTTGAAATGACACATCAGTTTCAAGATAACAAGCACTTTCAAGCTAACAAGCACTTTCAAGCTAACAAGCACTTTTACATGTAAACCCTAATTCTAACCATCTAGACCTAAGACTTGATTAAGACGTAGTCATCAGACATTCAGTGCACCAACAGAAACAAACGTATCGAGGTAATTCAGCTTACAATACACTTTAAACTGTCTTTAGATTGATATCAGATCGATTACAATGCTGTAGACACTTCGGCAGAGCTTCGCTACCGGAATCAGAATCATTACAAATGACAAGGCACATCAGGTATTTATAGGTGAGGTAATTTCGCATGAAACGGCCAAGCGAAATCTGATTTCGCATGAAATAACTCAAACGAAATCAACATTCACACGAAATTACAATTCCGTGCGAAATACCCTTGATTTCGTAAGAAATGAGCTATGTGTCATTTCATGCGAAATACCTATAAACATACAATTCTCGTTTTCCGTGCCCTGATCTATCTATTACAATACAAGACTCGATACAAGACGAAGTCGACAGACGTATGCACCAACCGACTCCCCCTCGGATGTTGAAGAAGTCTTCGGTGTCGAGTCTTCGGTTGTCAATCCTTCAGCCTTTATCAGTCTTCTTGCTCTCTCCAAATATTCTCCAATGTAAGTATCCTCAATCAATCTCTTTCTCTTTCTTTCAGAATTTCAACCTGGCTCTATACTCCTTTTGATCAGGATTCTTGATTCCTTAAGATCATCAGCATCAGCAACTTACATCTTCAGACTCCCTCTTGATGTCATCAGACTCCCCCTTTTGATAAACTGGGATCGCAGTCTGGAATTCTTGATCCAAGGTTCTAAGATTGAAACCTGGCTTTTCTCAAACTTCGTTCCTGCACAATCTCTACCTCAAACATAAGTTTCACAATTTTAAGATTTTGATAAAATTATATCATTTAAAGGTATTTTTTCAGAATGATTTATCATTTAAAAGCTTCTTATGATCACTTGTAGGCAAACATTCTTTATTAAAAAAAAAACTTTCCCAAACTTGTTCATCATGTTTAGCACTTGGAATTTTGAAAATTAGCTCTTCAGCATCAGTTGTCAAAACTCTTTTTGAACTTTTCAAAATTTATGCTAAAACACACTAAAAATCTTTTTGGAATTTTTTATCTTGAAAGAAAATGTAGTAAAGAAATATTTACATACAATACTTTTACGAGTTTGTGTAAGAGGATCATATCAGTTTTTGAGACAAATCACTAGCACCGTTAAGCTTTATACATTTTCAGTTCTAAACGATTCACGTAGATTGTCAGTATACTGATCCACTTAAATTTTCACACAAAGTTCAACTGTTTCGAGATACGAGATTAATGTTTTAAGCACTTGAACTTATTCGCGTGTCCCACCTCAGAATATACTCCTGTATCCAGATCCCAATATTCAGTCTTACAGGTGAGTATACCTAGATGATATCTGTAAAGGGTTATATGAGAGGGCCATGAGAGCTCAGGCTATTGCTTCCGCAAAATCAGAGAGATGATGGCTTCGACTTTTGGTGTGTTCCCTTTAGAGAATCTTTTCTTCAACAACACATGATTAGCATTTTGCAATGTTTCATCATTTTTTATGCTGAGGGGGTGCTATATTTCAAGCAAGCAGAAAGTATTATACGGGGACTAGGCCATTGCTTCCGCAAAATCAGAAGTCCCGGGATAATACCCCAGATATCACTGAGTATAAAGACCTAGTATCTCAGAAAGAGGGAAGGTTTAAAACAAGATTTCGGGGGTTATCCATATATCCGAGAGATGTTCCCCACGATATAAGTAAGTTTGAAATTTAGGTTTATATCTCGTCACAATCTACTAAATGTGCAAAAACCTACTGGCACATCATCAGTGAGACCGTTTATCACTTTTTATCTTTCCAATTCTTTAGCGTGCTGTGATAGTCTACTGATGTACTATCATTTCCTCTTTTTACAACAAAACTCTTTTTCATTTTATCATGTTTTTTATTTTTTCAAATTTTCTAATGTTTTTGGATTTTCTGACAATTCTTACTCCCCCTAAAGTGACAACTGTTGTGAATTGCTTTAATTCGCCATCCACTTAGCGTAAACAATCAGAACTCCCCCTTACAACAAACTATTTTCCCATTGTGATTTCGAAACACTTAAGTTTGTTTAAATCAAAATGGTTTTTCTGGAAAATAAGTTTTGTTGATTTCATAAAACCACTTGTAGGTTAGGGGATAAACTCATCACTTTGTTTATTTTTAACCATTTGAAAGAAAATTAAATCAAGTTCAACATAATGACCTTGATTAACCACTTGTAGATAAAACCTCTCTTTCAACCACTTGTCGGTTTGCTTACCAACAATTACTACTTGTAGGTTGAAAACCCAAAATGCCGATTCCTACACCACACTTACCAACCTGGGAGTTCCGGCAAGTCATACTAGTGAAAAATTTTAAATTTTCCAAAACTATATTTCAAGAATAATGCCGATTCAAGCTCCGCGATTACCAACTTGGGAGCTCCGGCAAGTCAGGTTTTTTCACTTAGAGAGATTCTCCCAAGCCAGACGGTCCTTGGGAGATTCCGAGTTACCAACACTCGGTTGCTTACCTACCATCTTTTTCTTATAGAATTCCTTTACCCCTTTGACCCTTCGATCAATCATGTTTCCAAAAATATGTTTTACTTTGGGGTTAAAGGCCTTTTCAATGGCAAATTCTTTCTTTTCAGAAAAAAATTGATTTGATATTTCAACTTTTCCAACTTTTGTTTTAAAATTTTCAGCCCGCAATGGTGGAAAATTTTCATCATCCAAAGGCGGAACTAACTTCTCTTCTTTCATAACAACTTTTGGCTCCTCTGATTTTGTGGAATCAGATTCATCACCAGAACTTTCACTTGAATTCTTAACAACCCATTTTTGGTTGTTAAGTTTCTCCTTTCTTTTGTAAACATCTTTCGAACATTCACCAACCTTAAAGTTGAATTTTCAAACACTTTAAATCTGTTCGTTGGTGATTCGATTTTCTCAACAATCTTTTCTTTCAGTTTACCAGAGATTCCCTGTTTTGTTTGTATTGCCTTTGGACAATTCCTGGCAATGTGACCAACTGTTTTACATTGAAAACAAGTTCTCGTCTCTATCTTCTTTTGGGCAACACTTTTCTTCATTTCTTCTTGCTTCTTAGCAAGGAATTCTTTGTTGGATTATTTTCTGAACACTCGCTCTTTTTCTTCTTCAGATGATTTTCCTGAAACAAAAACAGTTTTTTATTTATAAATTTTCTCATTTTTATGATTTTTGGTGAAATAAAACCCAATCCCTTCTTTTTGAAATTACCGTTATGGTTTGGTTTCTTTTGATAACCTGAACCAGAACTGTAACCCATTTTCTTGTTTAATCTTTGTTGAACTCTTGAGGTGTAAGTTTTAGGTTTTCCAGAAAGATTTACATCTTTTATTTCAGAAATAGTAATTTCTGTTAGTTTAAAAACCTTTTTGATCATTTCAGTTTTAACACCTCTTATTGGAAATGACTCATCAGAATATAATTTGTCAGAATCTTTCAAAGTATATGCTACTTTGATCGGTTCGTCATTCAAATTAGATTTTGATAAAAAAATTATTTATTATAAACCCGTTTGTCCTTTTTTACTGTTGAATTTGACATGTTGAACTCAGACTTTGACTCTGATTTGGACTCCTCTGTTTCATCCTTATCCAACACCTGATCTACCACTTTTTTATTAACTCTGACTCATGATCAGTGTCAGACGATGTGAACGTGACATCAATGTTTTCTGGCAAATTATCTGAAGACTCAGACTCCCACTGTAAATTTGTTGCCTTTTTGACTCTTTCTGAATTTGGATTTCAAGGAGAATATCCATTTTCGACCGGGGGTGGACACTTATTATAGACAACACTTGGTTTCTTACCAGAAATCTTCACTTCATCATCTTCTTTTGTTTCAAACTTCTTCTCTTCAGATTTTTCTTCTTCAAAAGTCTTCATTTCTTCTACTATGGGGTAAATCCTGTCAACCACAAAAGTAGAAAATGAGTAACTTTTTAACAATCTGTTAACTCTCTCGATTTCTATTCTCTGAGTTTCCAGTTTCAACTCAAGCTCAGCACACTTTTCAGTATAATAGTTGACATTGTCAAGCTGTCTCATATATGCTCCTTTGAGTGTATTCATTGCTATGGCTTGTTCACTGCTTGTCTCGTTGTATTGATTCATGGCTTTGTTCAAGACATCATATGATTCTTTCAGCCTTTTGATGTTGTGTAGCAATTCATTGTTTTGCTTTATTAGAGACTCAGAGTTCATACATTTCTCAGAAATCTTGACTGCATCAGCATCTATTTTAATTTCAAATGCTAGAATTTCTTTGACTTTTCTTTCTTGAATTTCTTCTTCAACCTTTTTCTTTTTTTCAGCTTCAGCTTTTCTCATTTGCTATTCTTCTACATATTTCTTCTTTTTCTCAGCTTCAGCATTTAAATGTTTTCTGATTTTTTCTGCCCAATAGTCATCAGTATAATCATTAATAACTTGAGCAACAAAACCTTTAGCCAAGAATTCTTTGTCTGGACAATAATTATCCTAGCTGAAACCTTCTGGCAATTTTTCATCTTCTTGATCTACCATGCATGCTTTACTATCATTTGAAATGTATTTATCCCAACTGAATCCTTTTGATGAACTTTCATCATCTTGATTACCAAAACAAGCTTTCTTTGAACTTTCAATTTCTTTCCTAGCATGAGCTGTTTGTGGCTGTTGTTGTTGATATGGCTGTTGAGCAACTTGATGATAAATCGCCTTTCGATAGTAGTCGTTGTTTCCAAAAGGATTTTGAGCTCCGCTTGCTTCGCGATTTGGGCACTCTCTCTTGAAATGCCCTTTTTCCCTGCAACGAAAACAAGTAACTTTAGATTTATCAAATCCTAAAGTTGAAACATTTGCATCACCAAAATCATCTCTGCCTATGATTTGTTTAAACTTTTCAGCTCGTCTTAACACACTCACCAAGCACCACTTTATATCCATCAACTACCATAAGATTCAAGTACAGTTACTAACAAAGACATATGACTTTTAGCTACTTCCTCTGAATAGTTTTGATCATTTTCCAGATTTAATGCAATGTTGCATTGAAGTGCTTTGCCACTCTTTGTTACTGTAAAATGTGGGTCAAATGATGGATACGAAGAAAATCCCATTTTACTACTTGATCCTTGAGATGACTTTTCAGATGAACCCGTTGCATTGAAAGCAGTTTCAACTTTTGGAGACATATTGATTTTATCACTAACACCACTTTTGTAATACAACCCAATATCTTGTTCTCTATCATAGTTCTTCATTCTATTAATTTTCCTTTGTTCCATCTCTTGAGTTTCAAGATGTTTAATAAACTCGCTCAGCGTGATATTGTTAAAATCTGTTTTATTCTTTAACATCATCAGATACGTCCCCCAAACATCATGTGGTAACGCATCAGCCAGCTTCTCAATCAACTCATCTTTATCTTTGTTGATACCCAATCTATTCATGTTTTTCACCAAATTGCAATATCTTTCGATAATCTGCTTGGTGTTCTCCGTTTTCAAACCACGAAATAGATCAAACTCTTTTTTCAAAAGCGATTTTTTGTTTTTGAGCATATCGGTACTTCCCATGAACTTTGATTCTAACTCTGTCCATATAGAAAATCCACTTCCATTATGTTGAAGTAAGATCAAGATGTCTTCTTTAATCGCTTGCTGCAACAAACTAACCATTATTTTCTCATCTTTATATGTCTTTTTCTCTTCAGCACTCAATTCTCTAATTGGTATTTTCACATTATTGTTCCCGACTGGTCTAGCATATTGAACTTCAGTATGTTCCCATGCATCTAAGTGATATGCTTCAACCCAGTTAGCAAAACGTTCAGCCCATCCACTAAAATCATCAATGTCCATAAGCTTAGGTGGTTTTTGCATTGTTCCCGTTTCATTTTCAAGTAAGGTACTCTGAGCAACAGTCATCGGACTAGCAAAGGCATTATAAAACTCGTTCTCCATGATTAATTTTCAAAAGTTCACAAACTGTCAGTTTTAAACGAAATACCCTCCTCACACGAAATCAAATTTCACACGGAATCAAGTTTCAAACGAAATTAATCCTCTTTCAAGCGAAATCAACTTTCCAAGCGAAATCAATATATTTTTCACGCGAAATAGACCTTTATGAGAAATAACCTTTGGTGCGAAATCAGCTTCAAACGAAATAGCTGTTTTCGTGCGAAATCAACTACTATTTCGTATGGAATAACACTTTGATGCTCACTATCAAGTGAAATAACCTCTGAAGCGAAATACGATCTGATTTCGTGCGAAATCAAACTTTCGAACAGTTTTTTCAAAAATTGATCATGTTTTACTTCGAATTAAAGTCTGATTCTTTCTAGGGTTTGTTAAAACACTGTTTCGCATAAAATGTGAGAAAATCAAGCCATTTTGACCAAGTTTTCACAGTCAATTTTGAAAAGAAGGTGTAGAAATCAGATTTTGCAGCTGAATTGGTATGAACTCTTCCTCCTGAGCTCTGATACCACTTGTAGGATCGTTTTACCGACCAAACGAGTCATTCGGAAGAGTTTTTGCTCAATACGAGAGGTGGAAACAAACGTATCGAGGTAATTCAGCTTGCAATACACTTTAAACTGTCTTTAGATTGATATCAGATCGATTACAATGCTGTAGACACTTCGGCAGAGCTTCGCTACCGGAATCAGAATCGTTACAAATGAATTGGCATGACAGGTATTTATAGGTGAGGTAATTTTGCATGAAACGGCCAAGCGAAATCTGATTTCGCACGAAATAACTCAAACGAAATCAACATTCACACGAAATTACAATTCCGTGCGAAATACCCTTGATTTCGTATGAAATGACCTATGTCTCATTTCATACGAAATACCTATAAACATACAATTCTCGTTTCCGTGCCCTGATCTATCTATTACAATACAAGACTCGATACAAGACGAAGTCGACAGACGTATGCACCAACAATTTCAGAGTATTTTCATCTTCAAGATTTTCTACTTAGTGTTCATATATTTTTCAAACTTATTTGTGGCCGAACAATCTGATTTTTGTTCACATTGTGTTCCGAGTTTACAAAGTTGAAGCGTTGTTCCGAATTTGTGTTGGTTTATTGTACCGATTTGTGTAATCATTTGGAGTCAGAATTTTCGAGTTATATTTGGTTTCTAGATTCTCGGTGTACGGATTTTTCCGTACTAGGGTTTTCGGACAATGTGGGACTCTTATCGGGCATTTGAATAGATACGAAGGTGGCATGATTTGGAATTTGACAGTCAGTTTCAGATTACTGGAAAGTTACAGGGTACTTACGTTGTCCAGATCAAGTGAGG
The DNA here is from genome assembly GCA_030545235.1 of Helianthus tuberosus. Lineage (NCBI taxonomy): Eukaryota > Viridiplantae > Streptophyta > Magnoliopsida > Asterales > Asteraceae > Helianthus > Helianthus tuberosus. Next base: position 4,676 of record JARYGA010026875.1, on the reverse strand, counting down.
GGATGAGAAGCAAAAAGGGTGGTCCACGGTGTTCTGTTCAAGATTCTCGGAGTTCGGATTTGGTCCTTGAGTTTTGGGACATTCTTGGACTGTTATCGTGACTTGGTTGGACTTTGACAGCTTGTGCGTAAAAAGACTTGTGTGTGATGGAGTTTTGTCAAGTATCTTCATGTTTTCAATCAAGTATGGACGTGATGAAGTTGGATTCTCGGTTGATGACTAGTTAAAGATTCAGCCTTATTAGTTGTTGTTTAGAGTAGAGAAGATTGGTTTCTTGTTCTCTCTTTCAAGATGGTTTCCAGTCGGTTCTCGAAATAGTGTGGTGCTTCTTGATAAGGGGAAGATCGAAGATGAAAGACATCGTGGGTTCAGTGGATTCGCGAAAATAGGAGATTGATTCATGAAGATTCGTGATGAGATGAGATCATACATGAAGGGTTGCAGATTTCGATAAAGATGGTGGATGTACTTTTACAAAGTTCAGTTTATTATTAACTTATCGAACTGACTTCATGTCTTTGCGGAAGTTGAAGTGTTCATCGTTGGGGATTGGAAATCCAATGTCTCTTTCTGCTGCCGATTAGGTTTGAAGATTATGGTTTCGAGCGATATTTTTACATTTGGTTGTAGGTTGGTTCGCGTTAACCTGATTCGGGAGTAGTTTGAGGGGGAGGATCTACAGTGTTTGATTTTGGATTCTTCAAGTTTCATAAAGCGGCCATTCAAGTGATCGTCAGCAAGTCTTTAATTAGAAGGGTTGAAGATCGTTGTGCTCTACCGGAAAGATCAAGTCTTACCCAAAATAGGAAGCAGGCATCATATCAACAGTCAAGGGGGGGGGGGGGGGGTTCTGTAAGCGCAGTATCCGGTGACTGAAGATTATCGATGCCAACACAGAACTGATAGCAACAGTTAATGGGGAGTCTGTAAGTGCAACTCTCGTCGGGTAACTGTGCTTTATCAGTTCTGGTCAAGTCCGAAGTCAAGAAAAGTCAAGATACAGTGTATTCGGACATATATGTTAAAAGCGTATCAGATTCGGATTGGATTATGTGTTATGTTATCCGAATTTGTGGTCATGGATTGTCACGACTAAGGGTTTTTCCCTAGCCAATATATATGGGGTATAGGTAAGAATTAATCAATCCATCATATTCATTCATCTTAGTGAGAATGGATCGGGGGTGATCAGCTGTGTGCAACCTCTCACAAACCCTAAAGAATTCCTCGATAGTGTGTGCACATTTCTAGAGAGAGAGTGACTATGTGTTAGTAAGAGAAAGCTCGGTTTAGATCTTTGTGATCTAAACCAGCTTGTAGATGATGTATACTCTTTTGGTATGTAATCTGCGATGACCGATTCGTTATTAAAGAGATTCATCTTCTACATCTTTCTATCTTTTGTGTTTATTATTGTTCTTCATGTCTTGAATCAAGTGCAATGTTTGTTGTTTGTCATCGATCTGGTGCTATAACACTTCCCCCTCATCATCATTCCAGAAGTCATCGTCAATGGGTTCAGGACCATAATACCATGGCGTGGAATACCAATTAGGCGTCACATCCTGTTGAACCGGAGGTGGGACTGAATCGTCCGTTGTCGTCTCCAATTCTACATCTGACAACTTTGGATCACCAGGAAGCTCTTCTTTAACATGTTCTTCCTCAAGTTCTTCTTCTTTCACTCCTTCATAGCTCTCAAAGTCAATATTATCAGCATAGTAATCATCCCATGTAAACCATATTATACTTTGATTTTTTCCTGATTTACGTGTTGATTCATGCCTTCCCTCAACATCTGGCCTAATGTCTCGAACATTCGCTCAAGAATGGCGAGCATTTCGGGAAACCTTAGATATCCTTGGTCCTGTGCTGTTGTCGTTATCTGAGCGAATATTTGACATGATTACACAAACACCCAAACATAGGGAGGGTACTCGCTATGATAACCTGCCATGAAGAAAGGAGGAAAACAACATAAAGTAGAGAGAGGAAAGAAAAAAAAACAAACTAACTAATAAAAAAATATTTACAAAAATAAAGACTCGACACACTACTACTAAACACAAACTCTAAGACTCAAACCCTAAGACTCAAATTACAAATAAGACCAATTAAACAAATAAGATCAGTCAAAGCTAATAACGCAATCGCCTAAGTGTCCCCGGCAACGGCGCCAAAAACTTGATGTTCTGAATGTGGTCTATAAAAACTAACCTAGTCTAGACACCCTAGTTTTAAATTTATAAACTAACACTCTCTAAATGCTAGACCACTAATAGGCAAGTGTACCTATCGTACGTAGTAAAGCCTAATGAAGTCCGAGTATCGAACCCACAAGACACTAGCGACGCTAAACTAGACTCTGACTCAACTAGTTACTTAATTGGTTTAATTGATTTGATTGGATTTTGGGGGTTTAACTAATTAAACTAAAGGAATTAACTAAGACGAACTAAGACTACCTAGACGCAGGCTGAAGGCTACTACGGTGAAATCAAGGATGAGAAAGTACTACCCAGGTTTGGAATCCTATTTGCGACTCTCGGTTTTCTCTCGACAATGGTAACTATGATGGAACCAAGTTCTAATAATACAACACTCTAAGACTAAAGATAAGTTGAATCTCCTCCCTGTCTCATCAACTTCTCCTAAGGTCCTAAGGTCAAATAAAGCTCACTGGTATAGGTTGGATCACCTCCCGGTCTCTCCAACAATACTAAAGTACCCAAACACTAGATCTCCTCTCGGTCTCACTAATCACAATACACCCTAGAGTGCACGGGGTAACCTAAAAACACTTGACAAGACTTTGGAAACCAAATAATACTAGAGAACTTAGACAGATCTCCTCCCGGTCTCACCGTACCTAAATACCTAGAACCGAAGACAATCCCAACTATCTATCTCCTCTCGGTCTCAAGAATAGGTAAAACACTAAACTTCTCTAAATTATCAAACAACGTTCCTATGGAATACGTGCACCATAAACCATAAACTAGTTACAAACACAAAGTAGGTAACCTAACATGCATCTATACATAAAAGACATTCACAAAGACACATGAGAAACAATTGAAAGATAATAAATTAGAGTAAAGTATGCACACACATCTAGCCAATTATTATTAGGTCGTTTACTTTAATACTAAACCATCAATAAATTACCAAAACCGAGAAATTACTGATTGGAAACGAATATTCATCACACACCTGAGTAGAAAAATAACTAGCCAATAATCATAGTCAAGAACAATAAATAGGTCTCAAACAGTAATGAAAATATGTTCATAGAGTCTAATAACACAAAGTAAATTAAACCAAACTAACACATTTACGAACTGAACTGGGATCCTGTTCCTTAGCCTTGAATCTTGAACTAAGCTTTTTTTCCTCATTGAAAACCTTCTGCCGTCGAACAGAATGTTGTTCTTCTTTCTTTCTGCCGTCTAAGAGTACCCAAAACAATAATAATCCACCTCCATGTAAATAAATATAATACCCAATAGGGTTTTCTTGTTTTGTTCCCCTTTTTGCGCTGCCGTCAAAGAAGAAATCATTAAATAGTATTTATTTATTTTTTTAATTTCTTGATCCTTGCGCCAAAGCCAACAACAGCCTCCATTTTTGGCCTCCAAAACTTTACGTAAGTTATTTTTTTAATATTATATTATATCACATTCTAATTATTTTAATTCTTTAAAATAAGAGATGGGATCCCAAGTTAAATTATAAAATAGAGATAGTGAGCTTTGTCTACTCAAAGAAAATAGTTGCGATTTTGATTGGGTCACTAGCGTTCTACTCTGTCCAACTGACTGGTTATTTCATTCTTACTCGTTTCCGCTCCATTTGCACCAGAACCTGTAATAATAATAAATAATAATAAAATATATGTCTAAATAATATAAAAATGACTCTAAACTATTAAAATAAAATACAAAATACACGAGTAAATGAAGGTGTTTTTCAACACATCATTGACCAAACTACCAAAGACGAACCGCGGATTTGACGCTATATGGGTGGTTGTAGATAGACTGACGAAAAGTGTCCACTTCATTCCGATACGTGAGACTTATAAGTCAGAGAAGATGTCGAAGGTTTATACGAATGAAGTAGTGGCACGCCACGGAGTACCGGTATCCATCGTGTCCGATAGAGATACTCGGTTCACTTCAAACTTTTGGCTTGATTTCCAAGAACAAATGGGGACGAAATTGTTCATTAGCACCGTGTACCTTCCACAAACGGATGGATAGAGCGAAAGAACAATACAGACACCAGAGGATATGCTACGGGCGTGTATCATCGTCTTCGGAGGTAGTTGGGATGTTTATCTACCATTGGTCAAATTCTTATATAATAACAGTTATCATGCTAGCATTGGTATGGCTCCGTACGAGATGCTCTACGGTAGAAGGTGCTGAACCCCGGTGTGTCGGGGTGAGGTGGGTCCACATGAACTCGCCCATAAAGACATAGTTCGAGCCACCAATGAGAAAATTGATATGGTTCGGGCACATTTGAAAGCGGCTCAAGATAGGCAGAAGTCGTATGCGGACAAAAGATGAATACCGATTGAGTTTCAGGTTGGTGACAAGGTCATGCTTAAAGTATCTCCGTGGAAAGGGATTATCTGGTTCAGGAAAACAGGAAAGTTAAGCCCAAGGTTT
>JARYGA010026874.1:0-24637 GCA_030545235.1 Helianthus tuberosus | reverse complement strand
GAAAATCAAGGGAAATGGTGATATATATATGCGGATTAGACACAAAAAAAAAACACTCAACAAATGGCTATAATGTAAGGAATGTGTTTAGTAACGGCAACAGATTCCTAATTGATGGAGAAAGGTCTGGTGGCAAGAAAAGCTGCTTCTAGGAGGTTGTCAAGTGTTTTTGCTCGACGATTCCATTCTTGGGTGGTTTGTTTGGCCCTTGTTCCTGTAACTCGAATCCTAGCCCGTTATATCCCATTTTAATCTTACACCATTGTGAACCTTACGCCTTTTTTACTCTCTCATCGAGGTTCCCGGCATTGAAAAATCTTCGTAAACTAAATCACACGTGTATATGTTGACATTTAAGAGATATACAGTTAAGAAAATCGAGTGCAATGGTGATATATATGCGGATTAGACACCAAAAAATACACTCAACAAATGGCTACAATTTAAGGAATGTGTTTAGTGACGGCATCAGATTCCGAATTGATGGAGAAAGGTCTTGTGGCAAGAAAAGCTGCTTCTAGGAGGTTGTCAAGTGTTTTCGCTCGACGATTCCATTCTTGGGTGGTTGGTTTGGCCCTTGTTCCTGTAACTCGAATCCTAGCCCGGTATATCCCATTTTAGTTTTACACCATTGTGAACCTTACGCCTTTTTTACTCTCTGATCGAGGTTCTCGGCATTGAAAAATCTTCGTAAACTAAATCACACGTGTATATGTTGACATTTAAGAGAAATGCAGTCAAGAAAATCAAGGGCAATGGTGACATATATGCGGATTAGACACAAAAAAAAAAGACAAAACAAATGGCTACAGTTTTTGGAATGTGTTTAGTGACGGCATCAGATTCCTAATTGATGGAGAAAGGTCTGTTGGAAAGAAAAGCTGCTTCTAGGAGGTTGTCAAGTGTTTTCGCTCGACGATTCCATTCTTGGGTGGTTGGTTTGGCCCTTGTTCCTGTAACTCGAATCCTAGCCCGGTATATCCCATTTTAATTTTACACCATTGTGAACCTTACGACTTTTTTACTCTCTGATCGAGGTTCTCGGCATTGAAAAATCTTCGTAAACTAAATCACACGTGTATATGTTGACATTTAAGAGATATACAGTCAAGAAAATCAAGGGCAATGGGGATATATATGCGGATTAGACACCAAAAACAAAACACTCAACAAATGGCTACAATTTAAGGAATGTGTTTAGTGACGGCATCAGATTCCTAATTGATGGAGAAAGGTCTGGTGGCAAGAAAAGCTGCTTCTAGGAGGTTGTCAAGTGTTTTCGCTCGACGATTCCATTGTTGGGTGGTTGGTTTGGCCCTTGTTCCTGTAACTCGAATCCTAGCCCGGTATATCCTATTATAATTTTACACCATTGTGAGCCTTACGCCTTTTTTACTCTCTGGTCGAGGTTCTCGGCATTGAAAAATCTTCGTAAATTAAATCACACGTGTGTATGTTGACATTTAAGAGATATACAGTCAAGAAAATCAAGGGCGATGGTGATATATATGCGGATTAGACATAAAAAAAAACACTCAACAAATGGCTACAATTTAAGGAATGCGTTTAGTGACGGCATCAGATTCCTAATTGATGGAGAAAGGCCCGGTGACAAGAAAAGCTGCTTCTAGGAGGTTGTCAAGTGTTTTCGCTCAACGATTCCATTCTTGGGTGGTTGGTTTGGCCCTTGTTCCTGTAACTCGAATCCTAGCCCGGTATATCCCATTTTAATTTTACACCATTGTGAGCCTTACGCCTTTTTTACTCTCTGACTGAGGTTCTCGGCATTGAAAAATCTTCGTAAACTAAAACACATATGTATATGTTGACATTTAATAGATATACAGTCAAGAAAATCAAGGGCAATGGTGATATATATGCGGATTAGACAAAAAAAAAACACTCAACAAATGACTACAATTTAAGGATTGTGTTTAGTGACGGCATCAGATTCCTAATTGATGGAGAAAGGTCTGGTGGCAAGAAAAGCTGCTTCTAGGAGGTTGTCAAGTGTTTTCGTTCGACGATTCCATTCTTGGGTGTTTGGTTTGGCCCTCGTTCCTGCAACTTGAATCCTAGCCCCGTATATCCCATTTTAATTTTACACCATTGTGAACCTTACGCCTCTTTTACTCTCTGGTCGAGGTTCTCGGCATTGAAAAATCTTCATAACTTAAATCACAAGTGTATATGTTTACATTTAAGACATATACAGTCAAGAAAATCAAGGGCAATGGTGATATATATGCGAATTAGACACCAAAAAAAACACTTAACAAATGGCTACAATTTAAGGAATGTGTTTAGTGACGGCATCAGATTCCTAATTGATAGAGAGAGTTCTGGTGGCAAGAAAAGCTGCTTCTAGGAGGTTGTCAAGTGTTTTCGCTCGACGATTCCATTCTTGGGTTGTTAGTTTGGCCCTTGTTCCTGTAACTCGAATCCTAGCCCGGTATATCCCATTTGAATTTTACACCATTGTGAACCTTACGCTTCTTTTACACTCTAATCGAGGTGCTCGACATTGAAAAATCTTCGTAAACTAAATCACACGTATACATGTTGACATTTAAGAGATATACAGTCAAGAAAATCAAGGGTAATGGTGATATATATGCGGATTAGACACCAAAAAAACACTCAACAAATGGCTACAATTTAAGGAATGTGTTTAGTGACGGCATCAGATTCCTAATTGATGGAGAAAGGTCTGGTGGCAAGAAAAGCTGCTTCTAGGAGGTTGTCAAGTGTTTTCGCTCGACGATTCCATTCTTGGGTGGTTGGTTTGGCCCTTGTTCCTGTAACTCGAATCCTAGCCCGGTGTATCCCATTTTAATTTTACACCATTGTGAACCTTACGCCTTTTTTACTCTCTGATCGAGGTTCCCGGCATTGAAAAATCTTCGTAAACTAAATCACACGTGTATATGTTGACATTTAAGAGATATACAGTCAAGAAAATCAAAGGCAATGGTAATATATATGCGGATTGGACAACAAAAAAAACACTCAACAAATGGCTATAATTTAAGGAAAGTGTTTAGTGACGGCATCAGATTCCTAATTGATGCAGAAAGGTCTGGTGGCAAGAAAAGCTGCTTCTAGGACGTTGTCAAGTGTTTTCGCTCGACGATTCCATTCTTGGGTGGTTGGTTTGGCCCTTGTTCCTGTAACTCGAATCCTAGCCCGGTATATCACATTTTAATTTTACACCATTGTGAACCTTATGCCTTTTTTTACTCTCTGATCGAGTTTCTTGGCATTGAAAAATTTTCGTAAACTAAATCACACGTGTATATGTTGACATTTAAGAGATATACAGTCAAGAAAATCAAAGGCAATGGTGATATATATGCGGATTAGACACCAAAAAAAAAACTCAACAAATGGCTACAATTTAAGGAATGTGTTTAGTGACCGCATCAGATTCCTAATTAATAGAGAAAGGTCTGGCGGCAAGAAAAGGTGCTTTTAAGAAGTTGTCAAGTGTTTTCGCTCGACGATTCCATTCTTGGGTGGTTGGTTTGGCCCTTGTTCCTGTAACTCGAATCCTAGCCCGGTGTATCCCATTTTAATTTTACACCATTGTGAACCTTACGCCTTTTTTTCTCTCTGATCGAGGTTCTCGGCATTGAAAAATCTTCGTAAACTAAATCACACGTGTATATGTTGACATTTAAGAGATATACAGTCAAGAAAATCAAGGGCAATGGTAATATATATGCGGATTGGACAACAAAAAAAACACTCAACAAATGGCTATAATTTAAGGAAAGTGTTTAGTGACGGTATCAGATTCCTAATTGATGGAGAAAGGTCTGGTGGCAAGAAAAGCTGCTTCTAGGACGTTGTCAAGTGTTTTCGCTCGACGATTCCATTCTTGGGTGGTTGGTTTGGCCCTTGTTCCTGTAACTCGAATCCTAGCCCGGTATATCACATTTTAATTTTACACCATTGTGAACCTTACGCCTTTTTTTACTCTGTGATCGAGTTTCTTGGCATTGAAAAATTTTCGTAAACTAAATCACACGTGTATATGTTGACATTTAAGAGATATACAGTCAAGAAAATCAAGGGCAATGGTGATATATATGCGGATTAGACACCAAAAAAAAAAACTCAACAAATGGCTACAATTTAAGGAATGTGTTTAGTGACGGCATCAGATTCCTAATTAATGGAGAAATGTCTGGCGGCAAGAAAAGGTGCTTTTAAGAGGTTGTCAAGTGTTTTCGCTCGACGATTCCATTCTTGGGTGGTTGGTTTGGCCCTTGTTCCTGTAACTCGAATCCTAGCCCGGTGTATCCCATTTTAATTTTACACCATTGTGAACCTTACGCCTTTTTTACTCTCTGATCGAGGTTCTCGGCATTGAAAAATCTTCGTAAACTAAATCACACGTGTATATGTTGACATTTAAGAGATATACAGTCAAGAAAATCAAGGGCAATGGTAATATATATGCGGATTGGACAACAAAAAAAACACTCAACAAATGGCTATAATTTAAGGAAAGTGTTTAGTGACGGCATCAGATTCCTAATTGATGGAGAAAGGTCTGGTGGCAAGAAAAGCAGCTTCTAGGACGTTGTCAAGTGTTTTCGCTCGACGATTCCATTCTTGGGTGGTTGGTTTGGCCCTTGTTCCTGTAACTCGAATCCTAGCCCGGTATATCACATTTTAATTTTACACCATTGTGAACCTTACGCCTTTTTTTACTCTCTGATCGAGTTTCTTGGCATTGAAAAATTTTCGTAAACTAAATCACACGTGTATATGTTGACATTTAAGAGATATACAGTCAAGAAAATCAAGGGCAATGGTGATATATATGCGGATTAGACACAAAAAAAACACTCAACAAATGGCTACAATTTAAGGAATGTGTTTAGTAACGGCATCAGATTCCTAATTGATGGAGAAAGGTCTGGTGGCAAGAAAAACTGCTTCTAGGGGGTCGTCAAGTGTTTTCGCTCGACGATTCCATTGTTGGGTGGTTGGTTTAGCCCTTGTTCCTGTAACTCGAATCCTAGCCCGGTATATCCCATTTTAATTTTACACCATTGTGAACCTTACGCCTTTTTTACTCTCTGATCGAGGTTCTCGGCATTGAAAAACCTTCGTAAACTAAATCACACAAGTATATATGTTGACATTTAAGAGATATACAGTCAAGAAAATTATGGGCACTAGTGATATATATGCGGATTAGACACCAAAAAAAAGCACTCTACAAATTGCTACAATTTAAGGAATGTGTTTAGTGACGGCATCAGATTCCTAATTAATGGAGAAAGGTCTGGTGGCAAGAAAAGCTGCTTCTAGGAGGTTGTCAAGTGTTTTCGCTCGACGATTCCATTCTTGGGTGGTTGGTTTGGCCCTTATTCCTGTAACTCGAATCCTATCCCGGTATATCCCATTTTAGTTTTACACCATTGTGAACCTTACGCAGTTTTTACTCTCTGATCGAGGTTCTCGGCATTGAAAAATCTTCGTAAAATAAATCACACATGTATATGTTGACATTTAAGAGATATACAGTCAAGAAAATCAAGGGCAATGGTGATATATATGCGGATTAGACACCAAAAAAACGCTCAACAAATGGCTACAACTTAAGGAATGTGTTTAGTGACGGCATCAGATTCCTAATTGATGGCGAAAGGTCTGGTGGCAAGAAAAGCTGCTTATAGGAGGTTGTCAAGTGTTTTCGCTCGACGATTCCATTCTTGGGTGGTTTGTTTGGCCCTTGTTCGTATAACTCGAATCCTAGGCCGGTATATCCCATTTTAATTTTACACCATTGTGAACCTTACGCCTTGTTTACTCTCTGATCGAGGTTCTCGGCATTAAAAAATCTTCGTAAACTAAATCACACGTGTATATGTTGACATTTAAGAGATATACAGTCAAGAAAATCAACGGCAATGGTGATATATATGCGGATTAGACACCAAAAAAAACACTCACCAAATGGCTACAATTTAAGAAATGTGTTTAGTGACGGCATCAGATTCCTAATTGATGGAGAAAGGTCTGGTGGCAAGAAAAGCTGCTTCTAGGAGGTTGTCAAGTGTTTTCGCTCGACGATTCCATTCTTCGGTGGTTGGTTTGGCCCTTGTTCCTGTAACTCGAATCCTAGCCCGGTATATCTCATTTTAATTTTACACCATTGTGAACCTTACGCCTTTTTTACTCTCTGATTGAGGTTCTTGGCATTGAAAAATCTTCGTAAACTAAATCACACGTGTATATGTTGACATTTAAGAGATATACAGTCAAGAAAATCAAGGGCAATGGTGATATATATGCGGATTAGACACAAAAAAAAAACACTCAACAAATGGCTACAGTTTAAGGAATGTGTTTAGTGACGGCATCAGATTCTTAATTGATGGAGAAAGGTCAGTTGGCAAGAAAAGCTGCTTCTAGGAGGTTGTCAAGTGTTTTCGCTCGATGATTCCATTCTTGGGTAGTTGGTTTGGCCCTTGTTCCTGTAACTCGAATCCTAACCCGGTATATCCCATTTTAATTTTACACCATTGTGAACCTTACGCCTTTTTTACTCTCTGATCGATGTTCTCGGCATTGAAAAATCTTCGTAAACTAAATCACACGTGTATATGTTGACATTTAAGAGATATACAGTCAAGAAAATCAAGGGCAATGGTGATATATATATGCGGATTAGACACCAAAAAAACACTCAACAAATGGCTATAATGTAAGGAATGTGTTTAGTAACGGCAACAGATTCCTAATTGATGGAGAAAGGTCTGGTGGCAAGAAAAGCTGCTTCTAGGAGGTTGTCAAGTGTTTTTGCTCGACGATTCCATTCTTGGGTGGTTTGTTTGGCCCTTGTTCCTGTAACTCGAATCCTAGCCCGTTATATCCCATTTTAATCTTACACCATTGTGAACCTTACGCAGTTTTTACTCTCTGATCGAGGTTCTCGGCATTGAAAAATCTTCGTAAAATAAATCACACGTGTATATGTTGACATTTAAGAGATATACAGTCAAGAAAATCAAGGGCAATGGTGATATATATGCGGATTAGACACCAAAAAAACGCTCAACAAATGGCTACAACTTAAGGAATGTGTTTAGTGACGGCATCAGATTCCTAATTGATGGCGAAAGGTCTGGTGGCAAGAAAAGCTGCTTATAGGAGGTTGTCAAGTGTTTTCGCTCGACGATTCCATTCTTGGGTGGTTTGTTTGGCCCTTGTTCGTATAACTCGAATCCTAGGCCGGTATATCCCATTTTAATTTTACACCATTGTGAACCTTACGCCTTGTTTACTCTCTGATCGAGGTTCTCGGCATTAAAAAATCTTCGTAAACTAAATCACACGTGTATATGTTGACATTTAAGAGATATACAGTCAAGAAAATCAACGGCAATGGTGATATATATGCGGATTAGACACCAAAAAAAACACTCGCCAAATGGCTACAATTTAAGGAATGTGTTTAGTGACGGCATCAGATTCCTAATTGATGGAGAAAGGTCTGGTGGCAAGAAAAGCTGCTTCTAGGAGGTTGTCAAGTGTTTTCGCTCGACGATTCCATTCTTCGGTGGTTGGTTTGGCCCTTGTTCCTGTAACTCGAATCCTAGCCCGGTATATCTCATTTTAATTTTACACCATTGTGAACCTTACGCCTTTTTTACTCTCTGATTGAGGTTCTTGGCATTGAAAAATCTTCGTAAACTAAATCACACGTGTATATGTTGACATTTAAGAGATATACAGTCAAGAAAATCAAGGGCAATGGTGATATATATGCGGATTAGACACAAAAAAAAAAACACTCAACAAATGGCTACAGTTTAAGGAATGTGTTTAGTGACGGCATCAGATTCTTAATTGATGGAGAAAGGTCAGTTGGCAAGAAAAGCTGCTTCTAGGAGGTTGTCAAGTGTTTTCGCTCGATGATTCCATTCTTGGGTAGTTGGTTTGGCCCTTGTTCCTGTAACTCGAATCCTAACCCGGTATATCCCATTTTAATTTTACACCATTGTGAACCTTACGCCTTTTTTACTCTCTGATCGATGTTCTCGGCATTGAAAAATCTTCGTAAACTAAATCACACGTGTATATGTTGACATTTAAGAGATATACAGTCAAGAAAATCAAGGGCAATGATGATATATATATGCGGATTAGACACCAAAAAAACACTCAACAAATGGCTATAATGTAAGGAATGTGTTTAGTAACGGCAACAGATTCCTAATTGATGGAGAAAGGTCTGGTGGCAAGAAAAGCTGCTTCTAGGAGGTTGTCAAGTGTTTTTGCTCGACGATTCCATTCTTGGGTGGTTTGTTTGGCCCTTGTTCCTGTAACTCGAATCCTAGCCCGTTATATCCCATTTTAATCTTACACCATTGTGAACCTTACGCCTTTTTTACTCTCTCATCGAGGTTCCCGGCATTGAAAAATCTTCGTAAACTAAATCACACGTGTATATGTTGACATTTAAGAGATATACAGTAAAGAAAATCGAGTGCAATGGTGATATATATGCGGATTAGACACCAAAAAATACACTCAACAAATGGCTACAATTTAAGGAATGTGTTTAGTGACGGCATCAGATTCCGAATTGATGGAGAAAGGTCTTGTGGCAAGAAAAGCTGCTTCTAGGAGGTTGTCAAGTGTTTTCGCTCGACGATTTCATTCTTGGGTGGTTGGTTTGGCCCTTGTTCCTGTAACTCGAATCCTAGCCCGGTATATCCCATTTTAGTTTTACACCTTTGTGAACCTTACGCCTTTTTTACTCTCTGATCGAGGTTCTCGGCATTGAAAAAACTTCGTAAACTAAATCACACGTGTATATGTTGACATTTAAGAGAAATGCAGTCAAGAAAATCAAGGGCAATGGTGACATATATGCGGATTAGACACCAAAAAAAGAACACTCAACAAATGGCTACAGTTTTTGGAATGTGTTTAGTGACAGCATCAGATTCCTAATTCATGGAGAAAAGTCTGGTCGCAAGAAAAGCTGCTTCTAGGAGGTTGTCAAGTGTTTTCGCTCGACGATTCCATTCTTGGGTGGTTGGTTTGGCCCTTGTTCCTGTAACTCGAATCCTAGCCCGGTATATCCCATTTTAGTTTTACACCATTGTGAACCTTACGACTTTTTTACTCTCTGATCGAGGTTCTCGGCATTGAAAAATCTTCGTAAACTAAATCACACGTGTATATGTTGACATTTAAGTGATATACAGTCAAGAAAATCAAGGGCAATGGGGATATATATGCGGATTAGACACCAAAAACAAAACACTCAACAAATGGCTACAATTTAAGGAATGTGTTTAGTGACGGCATCAGAGTCCTAATTGATGGAGAAAGGTCTGGTGGCAAGAAAAGCTGCTTCTAGGAGGTTGTCAAGTGTTTTCGCTCGACGATTCCATTGTTGGGTGGTTGGTTTGGCCCTTGTTTCTGTAACTCGAATCCTAGCCCGGTATATCCTATTTTAATTTTACAACATTGTGAGCCTTACGCCTTTTTTACTCTCTGGTCGAGGTTCTCGGCATTGAAAAATCTTCGTAAATTAAATCACACGTGTGTATGTTGACATTTAAGAGATATACAGTCAAGAAAATCAAGGGCGATGGTGATATATATGCGGATTAGACATAAAAAAACACTCAACAAATGGCTACAATTTAAGGAATGTGTTTAGTGACGGCATCAGATTCCTAATTGATGGAGAAAGGCCCGGTGACAAGAAAAGCTGCTTCTAGGAGGTTGTCAAGTGTTTTCGCTCAACGATTCCATTCTTGGGTGGTTGGTTTGGCCCTTCTTCCTGTAACTCGAATCCTAGCCCGGTATATCCCATTTTAATTTTACACCATTGTGAACCTTACGACTTTTTTACTCTCTGATCGAGGTTCTCGGCATTGAAAAATCTTCGTAAACTAAATCACACGTGTATATGTTGACATTTAAGTGATATACAGTCAAGAAAATCAAGGGCAATGGGGATATATATGCGGATTAGACACCAAAAACAAAACACTCAACAAATGGCTACAATTTAAGGAATGTGTTTAGTGACGGCATCAGAGTCCTAATTGATGGAGAAAGGTCTGGTGGCAAGAAAAGCTGCTTCTAGGAGGTTGTCAAGTGTTTTCGCTCGACGATTCCATTGTTGGGTGGTTGGTTTGGCCCTTGTTCCTGTAACTCGAATCCTACCCCGGTATATCCTATTTTAATTTTACACCATTGTGAGCCTTACGCCTTTTTTACTCTCTGATTGAGGTTCTCGGCATTGAAAAATCTTCGTAAACTAAAACACACGTGTATATGTTGACATTTAATAGATATACAGTCAAGAAAATCAAGGGCAATGGTGATATATATGCGGATTAGACAAAAAAAACACTCAACAAATGACTACAATTTAAGGATTGTGTTTAGTGACGGAATCAGATTCCTAATTGATGGAGAAAGGTCTGGTGGCAAGAAAAGCTGCTTCTAGGAGGTTGTCAAGTGTTTTCGTTCGACGATTCCATTCTTGGGTGTTTGGTTTGGCCCTTGTTCCTGCAACTCGAATCCTAGCCCCGTATATCCCATTTTAATTTTACACCATTGTGAACCTTACGCCTTTTTTACTCTCTGGTCGAGATTCTCGGCATTGAAAAATCTTCATAACCTAAATCACACGTGTATATGTTTACATTTAAGAGATATACAGTCAAGAAAATCAAGGGCAATGGTGATATATATGCGAATTAGACACCAAAAAAAACACTTAACAAATGGCTACAATTTAAGGAATGTGATTAGTGACGGCATCAGATTCCTAATTGATAGAGAGAGTTCTGGTGGCAAGAAAAGCTGCTTCTAGGAGGTTGTCAAGTGTTTTCGCTCGACGATTCCATTCTTGGGTTGTTAGTTTGGCCCTTGTTCCTGTAACTCGAATCCTAGCCCGGTATATCCCATTTGAATTTTACAGCATTGTGAACCTTACGCTTTTTTTACTCTCTAATCGAGGTGCTCGGCATTGAAAAATCTTCGTAAACTAAATCACACGTATACATATTGACATTTAAGAGATATACAGTCAAGAAAATCAAGGGGAATGGTGATATATACGCGGATTAGACACCAAAAAAACACTCAACAAATGGCTACAATTTAAGGAATGTGTTTAGTGACGGCATCAGATTCCTAATTGATGGAGAAAGGTCTGGTGGCAAGAAAAGCGGCTTCTAGGAGGTTGTCAAGTGTTTTCGCTCGACGATTCCATTCTTGGGTGGTTGGTTTGGCCCTTGTTCCTGTAACTCGAATCCTAGCCCGGTGTAACCCATTTTAATTTTACACCATTGTGAACCTTACGCCTTTTTTACTCTCTGATCGAGGTTCTCGGCATTGAAAAATCTTCGTAAACTAAATCACACGTGTATATGTTGACATTTAAGAGATATACAGTCAAGAAAATCAAGGGCAATGGTAATATATATGCGGATTGGACAACAAAAAAAACACTCAACAAATGGCTATAATTTAAGGAAAGTGTTTAGTGACGGAATCAGATTCCTAATTGATGGAGAAAGGTCTGGTGGCAAGAAAAGCTGCTTCTAGGACGTTGTCAAGTGTTTTCGCTCGACGATTCCATTCTTGGGTGGTTGGTTTGGCCCTTGTTCCTGTAACTCGAATCCTAGCCCGGTATATCACATTTTAATTTTACACCATTGTGAACCTTACTCCTTTTTTTACTCTCTGATCGAGTTTCTTGGCGTTGAAAAATTTTCGTAAACTAAATCACACGTGTATATGTTGACATTTAAGAGATATACAGTCAAGAAAATCAAGGGCAATGGTGATATATATGCGGATTAGACACCAAAAAAAAAACTCAACAAATGGCTACAATTTAAGGAATGTGTTTAATGACGGCATCAGATTCCTAATTAATGGAGAAACGTCTGGCGGCAAGAAAAGGTGCTTTTAAGAGGTTGTCAAGTGTTTTCGCTCGACGATTCCATTCTTGAGTGGTTGGTTTGGCCCTTGATCCTGTAACTCTAATCCTAGCACGGTATATCCCATTTTAATTTTACACCATTGTGAATCTTACGCCTTTTTTACTCTCTGATCGAGGTTCTCGGCATTGAAAAATATTCGTAAACTAAATCACACGTGTATATGTTGACATTTAAGAGATATACAGTCAAGAAAATCAAGGGCAATGGTGATATGTATGCGGATTAGACACCAAAAAAAAAAACTCAACAATTGGCTACAATTTAAGGAATGTGTTTAGTGACGGCATCAGATTCCGAATTGAAGGAGAAAGGTCTGGTGGCAAGAAAAGCTGCTTCTAGGAGGTTGTCAAGTGTTTTCGCTCGACGATTCCATTCTTGGGTCGTTGGTTTGGCCCTTGTTCCTGTAACTCGAATCCTAGCACGGTATATCCCATTTTAATTTTACACCATTGTGAATCTTACGCCTTTTTTTACTCTCTGATCGAGGTTCTCGGCATTGAAAAATATTCGTAAACTAAATCACACGTGTATATGTTGACATTTAAGAGATATACAGTCAAGAAAATCAAGGGCAATGGTGATATGTATGCGGATTAGACACCAAAAAAAAAACTCAACAATTGGCTACAATTTAAGGAATGTGTTTAGTGACGGCATTAGATTCCTATTTAATGGAGAAAGGTCTGGCGGCAAGAAAAGGTGCTTCTAGGAGGTTGTCAATTGTTTTTGCTCGACTATTCCATTCTTGAGTGGTTGGTTTGGCCCTTGATCCTGTAACACTAATCCTAGCACGGTATATCCCATTTTAATTTTACACCATTGTGAACCTTAAGCCTTTTTTACTCTCTGATCGAGGTTCACGGCACTGAAAAATCTTCCTAAACTAAATCACACGTGTATATGTTGACATTTAAGAGATATACAGTTAAGAAAATCAAGGGCAATGATGATATATATGCGGATTAGACACCAAAAAAAAAACACTCAACAAATGGCTAAATTTAAGGAATGTGTTTAGTGAAGGCATCAGATTCCGAATTGATGGAGAAAGGTCTGGTGGCAAGAAAAGCTGCTTCTCGGAGGTTGTCAAGTGTTTTCGCTCGACGATTCCATTCATAGGTGGTTGGTTTGGCCCTTGTTCCTGTAACTCGAATCCTAGCTCGGTATATCCCATTTTAATTTTACACCATTGTGAACCTTACGCCTTTTTTTCTCTCTAATCGAGGTTCCTGGCATTGAAAAATCTTCGTAAACTAAATCACACGTGTATATGTTGACATTTAAGAGATATACAGTCAAGAAAATCAAGGGCAATGGTAATATATATGCGGATTAAACAACAAAAAAAAAACACTCAACAAATGGCTACAATTTAAGGAATGTGTTTAGTAACGGCATCAGATTCCTAATTGATGGAGAAAGGTCTGGTGGCAAGAAAATCTGCTTCTAGGAGGTTGTCAAGTGTTTTCACTCGACGATTCCATTCTTGGGTGGTTGGTTTGGCCTTTCTTCCTGTAACTCGAATCCTAGCCTGATATATCCCATTTTAATTTTACACCATTGTGAACCTTACGCCTTTTTTACTCTCTGATCGAGGTTCTCGGCATTGAAAAATCTTCGTTAACTAAATCACACGTGTATATGTTGACATTTAAGAGATATACAGTTAAGAAAATCAAGGGATATATATACGGATTAGACACCAAAAAAAAACACTCAACAAATGTCTACAATTTAAGGAATGTGTTTAGTGACGGCATCAGATTCCGAATTGAAGGAGAAAGGTCTGGTGGCAAGAAAAGCTGCTTCTAGGAGGTTGTCAAGTGTTTTCGCTCGACGATTCCATTCTTGGGTCGTTGGTTTGGCCCTTGTTCCTGTAACTCGAATCCTAGCACGGTATATCCCATTTTAATTTTACACCATTGTGAACCTTACGCCTTTTTTACTCTCTGATCGAGGTTCTCGGCATTGAAAAATCTTCGTAAACTAAATCAACGTGTATATGTTGACATTTAAGAGATATACAGTCAAGAAAATCAAGGGCAATGGTGATATATATGCGGATTAGACAAAAAAAAAACAAAAAAAAAACAAAAAAACTCAACAAATGGCTACAATTTAAGGAATGTGTTTAGTGACAGCATCAGATTCCTAATTAATGGAGAAAGGTCTGGCGGCAAGAAATGGTGCTTCTAGGAGGTTGTCAAGTGTTTTCGCTCGACGATTCCATTCTTGGGTGGTTGGTTTGGCCCTTGATCCTGTAACTCTAATCCTAGCCTGGTATATCCCATTTTAATTTTACACCGTTGTGAATCTTACGCCTTTTTTACTCTCTGATCGAGGTTCTCGGCATTGAAAAATCTTCGTAAACTAAATCACACGTGTATATGTTGACATTTAAGAGATATACAGTCAAGAAAATCAAGGGCAATGGTGATATGTATGCGGATTAGACACCAAAAAAAAACTCAACAATTGGCTACAATTTAAGGAATGTGTTTAGTGACGGCATCAGATTCCTATTTAATGGAGAAAGGTCTAGTGGCAAGAAAAGGTGCTTCTAGGAGGTTGTCAAGTGTTTTCGCTAGACTATTCCATTCTTGAGTGGTTGGTTTGGCCCTTGATCCTGTAACTCTAATCCTAGCACTGTATATCCCATTTTAATTTTACACCGTTGTGAACCTTACGCCTTTTTTACTCTCTGATCGAGGTTCTCGGCAATGAAAAATCCTCCTAAACTAAATCACACGTGTATATGTTGACATTTAAGAGATATACAGTTAAGAAAATCAAGGGAAACGATGATATATATGCGGATTAGACACAAAAAAAAAACACTCAACAAATGGCTAAATTTAAGGAATGTGTTTAGTGACGGCATCAGATTCCAAATTGATGGAGAATGGTCTGGTGGCAAGAAAAGCTGCTTCTCGGAGGTTGTCAAGTGTTTTCGCTCGACGATTCCATTCTTGGGTGGTTGGTTTGGCCCTTGTTCCTGTAACTCGAATCCTAGCCCGGTATATCCCATTTTAATTTTACACCATTGTGAACCTTACGCCTTTTTTTCTCTCTAATCGAAGTTCTCGGCATTGAAAAATCTTCGTAAACTAAATCACACGTGTATATGTTGATATTTAAGAGATATACAGTCAAGAAAATCAAGGGCAATGGTAATATATATGCGGATTAAACAACAAAAAAAAACACTCAACAAATGGCTACAATTTAAGGAATGTGTTTAGTGACTGCATCAGACTCCTAATTGATGGAGAAAGGTCTGGTGGCAAGAAAAGCTATTTCTAGGAGGTTGTCAAGTGTTTTCGCTCGACGATTCCATTCTTGGGGGGTTGGTTTGGCCGTTATTCCTGTAACTCGAATCCTAGCCCGGTATATCCCATTTTAATTTACACCCTTGTGAAACTTACTCCTTTTTTACTCTCTGATCTTGGTTCTCGGCATTGAAAAATCTTCGTAAACTAAATCACATGTGTATAGGCTGACATTTAAGAGATATACAGTCAAGAAAATCAATGGCAATGGTGATATATATGCGGATTAGACAACAAAAAAAAAACACTCAACAAATGGCTTCAATTTAAGGAATGTGTTTAGTGATGGCATCAGATTCCTAATTGATGGAGAAAGGTCTGGTGGTAAGAAAACTGCTTCTAGGAGGTTGTCAATTGTTTTCGCTCGACGATTCCATTCTTGGGTAGTTGGTTTGGCCCTTGTTCCTATAACTCGAATCCTAGCCCGGTATATCCCATTTTAATTTTACACCATTGTGAACCTTACGCCTTTTTTAGTCTCTGATCGAGGTTCTCGGCAATGAAAAGTCTTCGTAAACTAAATCACACGTGTATATGTTGACATTTAAGAGATATACAGTCAAGAAAATCGAGGGCAATGGTGATATATATGAGGATTAGACTTCAAAAAAAACACGCAACAAATGGCTCAATTTAAGGAATGTGTTGAGTGATGGCATCAGATTCCTAATTGATGGAGAAAGGTCTGGTGGCAAGAAAAGCTGCTTCTAGGAGGTTGTCAAGTGTTTTCGTTCAACGATTCCATTCTTGGGTGGTTGGTTTGGCCCTTATTCCTGTAACTGGAATCCTAGCCCGGTATATCGCATTTTAATTTTACACCATTGTGAATCTTACGCCTTTTTTATTCTCTGATTGAGGTTCTCGGCATTGAAAAATCTTCGTAAACTAAATAACACGTGTATATGTTGACATTTAAGAGATAAACAGTCAACAAAATCAAGGGCAATGGTGATATATATGCGGATTAGACACTAAAAAAACACTCAACAAATGGCTACAATTTAAGGAATGTGTTTAGTGACGGCATCAGATTCCTAATTGATGGAGAATGGTCTGGTCGCAAGAAAAGCTACTTCTAGGATTTAGTCAAGTGTTTTCGCTCGACGATTCCATTCTTGGGTAGTTGGTTTGGCCCTTGTTCCTGTAACTCGAATCCTAGCCCGGTATATCCCATTTTAATTTTACACCATTGTGAACCTTACGCCTTTTTTACTCTCTGGTTGAGGTTCTCGGCATTGAAAAACCATCGTAAACTAAAACACACGTGTATATGTTGACATTTAAGAGATATATAGTCAAGAAAATCAAGGGCAATGGTGATATATATGCGGATTAGACACCAAAAAAAAACACTCAACAAATGGCTACAATTTAAGGAATGTGTTTAGTGACGGCATCAGATTCCTAATTGATTGAGAAAGGTCTGGTGGCAAGAAAAGCTGCTTCTAGGAGGTTGTCAAGTGTTTTCGCTCGACGGTTCCATTCTTAGGTGGTTGGTTTGGCCCTTGTTCCTCTAACTCGAATGCTAGCCCGGTATATCCCATTTTAATTTTACACCATTGTGAACCTTACGCCTTTTTTACTCTCTGATCGAGGTTCTCGGCCTTGAAAAATCTTCGTAAACTAAATCACACGTATATATGTTGACATTTAAGAGATATACAGTCAAGAAAATCAAGGGCAATGGTGATATATATGCGGATTAAACACCAAAAAAAACACTCAACAAATGGCTACAATTTAAGGAATGTGTTTAGTGACGGCATCAAATTCCTAATTGATGGAGAAAGGTCTGGTGGCAAGAAAAGCAGCTTCTAGGAGGTTGTCAAGTGTTTTCGCTACACGATTCCATTCTTGGGTGGTTGGTTTGGCCCTTGTTCATGTAACTCAAATCCTAGCCCGGTATATCCCATTTTAATATTACACCATTGTGAACCTTACGCCTTTTTTACTCTCTGATCGAGGTTCTCGGCATTGAAAAATCTTCATAAACTAAATCACACGTGTATATGTTGACATTTAAGAGATATACAGTCAAGAAAATCAAGGGCAATGGTGATATATATGCGGATTAGACACAAAAAAAACACTCAACAAATGGCTACAATTTAAGGAATGTGTTTAGTGTCGGCATCAGATTCATAATTGATGGAGAAAGGTCTAGTTGCAAGAAAAGCTGCTTCTAGGAGGTTGTCAAGTGTTTTCGCTCGACGATTCCATTCTTGGGTGGTTGGTTTGGCCGTTATTCCTGTAACTCGAATCCTAGCCCGGTATATCCCATTTTAATTTTACACCCTTGTGAAACTTACTCCATTTTTACTCTCTGATCTTGGTTCTCGGCATTGAAAAATCTTCGTAAACTAAATCACATGTGTATAGGTTGACATTTAAGAGATATACAGTCAAGAAAATCAATGGCAATGGTGATATATATGCGGATTAGACAACAAAAAAAAAACACTCAACAAATGGCTTCAATTTAAGGAATGTGTTTAGTGATGGCATCAGATTCCTAATTGATGGAGAAAGGTCTGGTGGTAAGAAAACTGCTTCTAGGAGGTTGTCAAGTGTTTTCGCTCGACGATTCCATTCTTGGGTAGTTGGTTTGGCCCTTGTTCCTATAACTCGAATCCTAGCCCGGTATATCCCATTTTAATTTTACACCATTGTGAACCTTACGCCTTTTTTAGTCTCTGATCGAGGTTCTCGGCAATGAAAAGTCTTCGTAAACTAAATCACACGTGTATATGTTGACATTTAAGAGATATACAGTCAAGAAAATCGAGGGCAATGGTGATATATATGAGGATTAGACTTCAAAAAAAAAACACGCAACAAATGGCTCAATTTAAGGAATGTGTTTAGTGATGGCATCAGATTCCTAATTGATGGAGAAAGGTCTGGTGGCAAGAAAAGCTGCTTCTAGGAGGTTGTCAAGTGTTTTCGTTCAACGATTCCATTCTTGGGTGGTTGGTTTGGCCCTTGTTCCTGTAACTCGAATCCTAGCCCCGGTATATCTCATTTTAATTTTACACCATTGTGAATCTTACGCCTTTTTTATTCTCTGATTGAGGTTCTCGGCATTGAAAAATCTTCGTAAACTAAATAACACGTGTATATGTTGACATTTAAGAGATAAACAGTCAACAAAATCAAGGGCAATGGTGATATATATGCGGATTAGACACTAAAAAAAACACTCAACAAATGGCTACAATTTAAGGAATGTGTTTAGTGACGGCATCAGATTCCTAATTCATGGAGAATGGTCTGGTCGCAAGAAAAGCTACTTCTAGGATTTAGTCAAGTGTTTTCGCTCGACGATTCCATTCTTGGGTAGTTGGTTTGGCCCTTGTTCCTGTAACTCGAATCCTAGCCCGGTATATCCCATTTTAATTTTACACCATTGTGAACCTTACGCCTTTTTTACTCTCTGGTTGAGGTTCTCGGCATTGAAAAATCATCGTAAACTAAAACACACGTGTATATGTTGACATTTAAGAGATATACAGTCAAGAAATTCAAGGGCAATGGTGATATATATGCGGATTAGACACCAAAAAAAACACTCAACAAATGGCTACAATTTAAGGAACGTGTTTAGTGACGGCATCAGATTCCTAATTGATGGAGAAAGGTATGGTGGCAAGAAAAGCTGCTTCTAGGAGGTTGTCAAGTGTTTTCGCGCGACGATTCCATTCTTGGGTGGTTGGTTTGGCCCTTGTTCCTGTAACTCGAATCCTAGCCCGGTATATCCCATTTTACTTTTACACCATTGTGAACCTTACGCCTTTTTTACTCTCTGATCGAGGTTCACGGCATTGAAAAATCTTCGTAAACTAAATCACACGTGTATATGTTGACATTTAAGAGATATATAGTCAAGAAAATCAAGGGCAATGGTGATATATATGCGGTTAGACACCAAAAAAAAACACTCAACAAATGGCTACAATTTAAGGAATGTGTTTAGTGACGGCATCAGATTCCTAATTGATTGAGAAAGGTTTGGTGGCAAGAAAAACTGCTTCTAGGAGGTTGTCAAGTGTTTTCGCTCGATGGTTCCATTCTTAGGTGGTTGGTTTGGCCCTTGTTCCTCTAACTCGAATGCTAGCCCGGTATATCCCATTTTAATTTTACACCATTGTGAACCTTACGCCTTTTTACTCTCTGATCGAGGTTCTCGGCATTGAAAAATCTTCGTAAACTAAATCACACGTATATATGTTGACATTTAAGAGATATACAGTCAAGAAAATCAAGTGCAATGGTGATATATATGCGGATTAAACACCAAAAAAAACACTCAACAAATGGCTACAATTTAAGGAATGTGTTTAGTGACGGCATCAAATTCCTAATTGATGGAGAAAGGTCTGGTGGCAAGAAAAGCTGCTTCTAGGAGGTTGTCAAGTGTTTTCGCTAGACGATTCCATTCTTGGGTGGTTGGTTTGGCCCTTGTTCATGTAACTCAAATCCTAGCCCGGTATATCCCATTTTAATATTACACCATTGTGAACCTTACGCCTTTTTTACTCTCTGATCGAGGTTCTCGGCATTGAAAAATCTTCGTAAACTAAATCACACGTGTATATGTTGACATTTAAGAGATATACAGTCAAGAAAATCAAGGGCAATGGTGATATATATGCGGATTAGACACAAAAAAAACACTCAACAAATGGCTACAATTTAAGGAATGTGTTTAGTGTCGGCATCAGATTCATAATTGATGGAGAAAGGTCTAGTTGCAAGAAAAGCTGCTTCTAGGAGGTTGTCAAGTGTTTTCGCTCGACGATTCCATTCTTGGGTGGTTGGTTTGGCCCTTGTTCCTGTAACTCGAATCCTAGCCCGGTATATCCCATTTTAATTTTACACCATTGTGAACCTTACGCCTTTTTTACTCTCTGATCGAGGTTCTCGGTATTGAAAAATCTTCGTAAACTAAATCACACGTGTATATGTTGACATTTAAGAGATATACAGTCAAGAAAATCAAGGGCAATGGTGATATATATGCAGATTAGACACCAAAAAATAAACACTCAAAAAATGGCTACAATTTAAGGAATGTGTTTAGTGACGGCATCAGATTCCTAATTGATGGAGAAAGGTCTGGTGGCAAGAAAAGCTGCTTCTAGGAGGTTGTAAAGTGTTTTCGCTCGACGATTCCATTCTTGGGTGGTTGGTTTGGCCCTTGTTCCTGTAACTCGAATCCTAGCCCGGTATATCCCATTTTAATTTTACACCATTGTGAACCTTACGCCTTTTTTTCTCTCTAATCGAGGTTCTCGGCATTGAAAAATCTTCGTAAACTAAATCACACGTGTATATGTTGATATTTAAGAGATATACAGTCAAGAAAATCAAGGGCAATGGTAATATATATGCGGATTAAACAACAAAAAAAAACACTCAACAAATGGCTACAAATTAAGGAATGTGTTTAGTGACGGCATCAGACTCCTAATTGATGGAGAAAGGTCTGGTGGCAAGAAAAGCTATTTCTAGGAGGTTGTCAAGTGTTTTCGCTCGACGATTCCATTCTTGGGGGGTTGGTTTGGCCGTTATCCCTGTAACTCGAATCCTAGCCCGATATATCCCATTTTAATTTTTCACCCTTGTGAAACTTACTCCTTTTTTACTCTCTGATCTTGGTTCTCGGCATTGAAAAATCTTCGTAAACTAAATCACATGTGTATAGGTTGACATTTAAGAGATATACAGTCAAGAAAATCAATGGCAATGGTGATATATATGCGGATTAGACAACAAAAAAAACACTCAACAGATGGCTTCAATTTAAGGAATGTGTTTAGTGATGGCATCAGATTCCTAATTGATGGAGAAAGGTCTGGTGGTAAGAAAACTGCTTCTAGGAGGTTGTCAAGTGTTTTCGCTCGACGATTCCATTCTTGGGTAGTTGGTTTGGCCCTTGTTCCTGTAACTCGAATCCTAGCCCGGTATATCCCATTTTAATTTTACACCATTGTGAACCTTACGCCTTTTTTAGTCTCTGATCGAGGTTCTCGGCAATGAAAAGTCTTCGTAAACTAAATCACACGTGTATATGTTGACATTTAAGAGATATACAGTTAAGAAAATCGAGGGCAATGGTGATATATATGAGGATTAGACTTAAAAAAAACACGCAACAAATGGCTCAATTTAAGGAATGTGTTTAGTGATGTCATCAGATTCCTAATTGATGGAGAAAGGTCTGGTGGCAAGAAAAGCTGCTTCTAGGAGGTTGTCAAGTGTTTTCGTTCGACGATTCCATTCTTGGGTGGTTGGTTTGGCCCTTGTTCCTGTAACTCGAATCCTAGCCCGGTATATCGCATTTTAATTTTACACCATTGTGAACCTTACGCCTTTTTTATTCTCTGATTGAGGTTCTCGGCCTTGAAAAATCTTCGTAAACTAAGTAACACATGTATATGTTGACATTTAAGAGATAAACAGTCAACAAAATCAAGGGCAATGGTGATATATATGCGGATTAGACACCAAAAAAAACACTCAACAAATGGCTACAATTTAAGGAATGTGTTTAGTGACGGCATCAGATTCCTAATTGATGGAGAAAGGTCTGGTGGCAAGAAAAGCTGCTTCTAGGAGGTTGTAAAGTGTTTTCGCTAGACGATTCCATTCTTGGGTGGTTGGTTTGTCCCTTGTTCCTGTAACTCGAATCCTAGCCCTGTATATCCAATTTTAATTTTACACCATTGTGAACCTTACGCCTTTTTTACTCTCTGATCGAGGTTATCGGCATTGAAAAATCTTCGTAAACTAAATCACACGTGTATATGTTGACATTTAAGAGATATACAGTCAATAAAATCAAGGGCAATGGTGATATATATGCGGATTAGACACCAAAAAAAACACTCAACAAATGGCTACAATTTAAGGAATGTGTTTAGTGACGGCATCAGATTCCTAATTATTGGCCCACAATGAAGAAGGATGATGTGGAATATGCAAAGAAATGTGATGCTTGTCTAAGACATAGCAATATCCTTCATCAACCAGCGGAGCTCCTGCATCCTATATCCTCTTCCTGGCCATTCATGAGGTGGGGAATGGATATAGTTGGCGTTCCATCTGAGGCAGCCCTTCAGAGGATTCACGATTGCCATTTGTTGGTCTAGGAGGGTCTGAACTTCAGCAAATTTCTGCACAAGAAGAATTCAACAATCAGGATCCTTTATCCTCAAAAGGAGTACAATTTTAGAATACAATATCCTTACCTCGGAGACATAGTCATGAAGCTGAAGTTCCATCAGAGGCAGCCCTTCAGAGGATTCACTTGGCTTCTTCCTTTTGGCTCCCTTACCCCTGGTGCTCATACCCTTAGCCTCAGGATTGCTTTGGCTTGCAGTGTCACACCCCCAAATTCCACAAGCGGAGTATCACCGCAGGAGGCGTGACTGACCAGGATCCAGCCACCAATCATATTGAACAATGTAATTAAATAAATAAAAGTCTAAACCAAACAATATAATTGGTGTCAAAACAATTCAACAAAGATTAAGTCATCAGCGGAAGCATTAAGTTCAAAACCATAATAAAGTTTAAAAGTTCATAAGTTTAACATGGAACTCAACGCTCCATGTCCCACAACGACCTCTTCCTCCTGAGCAAGCTCCATCTAAGCACCTAACGACCTGCAAGGCATATAGTAACGAATCAACAACAAAGTCGAGCGAGTTCAAAGTGGGTTGTCCGTTTTAGTGTTGTTCCAAAAACCATAAGTTGTTTTGAAAACCACGAGTTTAACCAGTTCCTTGTTTCCCAAACCATAATCAGGGGGGCTTCCCCATGTAATCCACTAGACGCGTTACCATATCGACTACTGACTGTAGTTATGTTTATGTGCCCTGCATCAATGTCTATCATCATTGACTAGTGCCCAAGTCCATTAGTCCACGCCCGTCCTCTGCGGCACGGTGTGAGGCTTCTCAAACCTAATAGCGCTATTTAACTAATGACCCACTCGCCATTGGCCCGGCGATTAAGTCGATATAAAATGAGGGACTTAATGATAGAGTTTTGTCTAGTGTCAATGTTGTCACCTTTCAGTTAAGAGGGTGGGAGTACGTGTCAAGAAGATCACGCAAGTTTCAATGTTGTCACCCTTCAACAAAGAGGGTGGGAGTATGTATTCTACCCAAGGATAATACACAGGTTTCCTTTGTATACTTTAACCCATTCCCAAACCACCGGGAATCCCATGCCTTGTAGAAAGTGTGAACTCACCTTAGGTTAGCTCGGCAGATACACAAAAAGGTCAATCGAGCTGCTAGTGGTCAACCACGTCCTAACATGGTTACCATACAAGTGAGCTCTACGTTCAAGTAGTGCACGCATGTTTACACAGAACTTATCAAGTCACGAACATATAACGGTCATGGCATACACACACATTTCACATGTTAAATGAAATCACTTAACCAAACACAAAGTCCAACTAGTGCGATCCAATGATTTGGGCTGATGCAATGTGCGAGCCCAATATCATTGTGCGATCCGGTACATAAAGCCCAATGAAACACCCGACCCAACCTATTGTGTGATCAGCACAACTTATGCGATCCACAATGGGTTGTGCGATCAAGTCAAAAACTTATGCGGCCCAAACATTTAAACAAACACTTATCTTGTGCGGTCCAAATATACTTGTGCGGTTCAGTATAACTTGTGCGATCGGGTTTTTGGGCTGTTCAGCCCAACAACATAACATAACTTGATCTATTGTGCGGCCCAATATATTATGCGATCAGCACTATCTTGTGCGATCCACAATCTATTGTCTGGTCATGCAGTTCTAGATTGTACTATGTGCTTTGTTTAGTTGTACCTAGCTTGTGGGGTGAATCTTGTGCGATCAGACACTTGTGTGACTGATCTTGTGCGGTCAAACAAGCTTGTGCGATCATTTAACTAATTCCCTATAATTATGCGATCAATTACAACAAATTGACAGTTTCCATTATGCATTAAATCGGTCAACAATCAAACAGTTTCCAACTTAGGTGTTGATCGATCAAACTAAAGTTTTATCCTCTAATTCATATGAACCCTAATCACCTTCAAGCATGAACAATAACTTATATCATAAAATGATCAGATCTATGTTTTCAATTTTCATCATACAATACTTTACACCAAATCATGCAATTAATCCGAACCCAAAACACAACAGTCGATTGCATCCATTTGGTTCTAGATTACCATTAACATCATACGATTATCAAACCCTCTATTGATCTAATCACCCTACATGTGTGAGCCAATTTGCAAGAA
>JARYGA010026873.1:0-68995 GCA_030545235.1 Helianthus tuberosus | reverse complement strand
CAAAATGAGGCAGGGTCAAAATGGATCATTTAAAAAAACTATTTTAAATAGCATATTCTATTCAAACTGATTTTAACCCATTTGGGTAAATTCATTAGATGTGGTATGCTGTTTATTGATCTCTCTTTGATTGATCAGAGGATGCTTTTCAGTAATCAAAGGATCTGATTAATTGATTGATCAATTACATTTCATTTGTTGAATCTCCAGGTATGTGATTATGATCTTATTAGTAGTAGTAGTAGTAGTAGTAGTAGCAGTAGTAGCAGTAGTAGCAGTAGTAGCAGTAGTAGCAGTAGTAGCAGTAGTAGCAGTAGGGTTCATCGATTTATGTAAAGTAAATTGTTGACCGCATTTGGTTTTTGTTTTTTGTAGAATATTTAATAAAAAGATACTCAAGTTTTTGACTTTGTTATATTTTCAGATAAAAAAGGTTACTGTTGCTTATAACAAAGGTTTAGACCCATCAAAGTTGAACTTCGGTTCAGGTGCTTATAGACATGAGGTAAGTGATTGTGGTTATGTTCTTGATTGGTTGATTAAGAGTTATTTAGTTGTGCTTGATTCATGATTATGCAAATTAATTTGTTGTTGTTGATGATAGGAAGGGAAACCTCTGGTTCTCAATGTTGTAAAGAGGCAGAACAAAAGCTTTTCGATGACCTGTTACGTAACTTATTCTTATACCCGTAATTTGATTCGAATTTGTTGATCTTCAGTTGGAACTGATTAAGTAAATTATCTTACAATTTAACTGAGGAATCTGTAATTTTGTTATGATTTGGATTCATTTTTGTTGAATTTGTTTATTGTATGTAGAAAAGAACGGATGATACTGACGGTCAGCGATTCCTTACCCAGCTGTTCCGGCAGAGATTTAAGGTAGGTGTATGATCGTTGATATGAATTTAGTAATCGGCGTTTTTCGTTGGTTATTGGGTTTTTATACAAGGCATTTGCATTTAATAAAAGAAGTATCTACTTAAGTTGACCTTGCTTTCTAATTTAAGTTGATTACATGGGATTAGCAAATCAGAAATTTGAGAGAATTAAATGATCTATAGTTATGTTAAGCGGACAGAAGTTGAGCTCCACTGATTCGTAAAATTTGGTTTTTCAGGTGTTTAATATGCGGATTGGTGAAGCATTTGAGGCTGATCATCTCGACTCTACAGTTCCTAGGTATGATTTATTGACGTTTTCGTTTGATTTTGGAAATGATTGTAGGGTTTGCTACATTAAGCGGTGTTTTCATTTGAACTTTGATATTTAACTATTTTTTGTAGCTTAAGGAAGTACATTGTTATTGAACATATCGGTTAATTCTTATATATATATATATATATATATATATATATATATAAGCGAGCTCTAGCGGGTTAGTCAGGTTTGATTTATGCCATTGCTTGTCGGTGTGTGAAGAAAGGTCGTGAAGAGCGACCGCTGATGGCTGAGATTGTAAAAGAACTTGAGTTTTCACTCAAGCAACAAGTAGTCTTAATTTCTTATTGTTTTCTGAAAGCTTCCAATTCTTGAATGTTAATTGAATGAAGAAAAGATAAAACTTTTTTTTACAGGAGATGCGACTGGATTTTCCAGATCACTTTATTTAAATGACGTTTTGCTCCAAGTGAGGCATCAGATGATTCATTCATTTTCAAGTTTAAAAACTGGCAGAAAAGTGATTTTCTTGGCCGTGGTGTGTTTTGCAATGTTTACAAAGGTTATAACAAGTAAGTAAGGCTTTTAAGCTCACATAATTAATGAAAATTTGTCTTCTAATTGCTGATGCCTTTCTCCTTTTGTTAGGTTTATAACAAATATGTCTTAATTAATGTAAAGGTTAGGAGTGAGTTCGCTAGGTATTATGCTTGAATTACTTAAAGTAGTCGGTGTTTCTTGGATAGACACTTATCGTTTCATGCCACCTGCACCATTGGTGTCTTTCTATAACTATAAAAATCATAGAAAGGAATTGACTAACAGTGATAAGTGGAAATAAATACGATTTAATAATAGAATTAGGTAAGTAGTGTAGTTTTCACAATCTAGCTGTAACAACTCTTATTAAAAAGTCCTATTTATTACTTTAATTGACCAATAGGAAACCCTAATTGAGAAACCCAAGTGATTCTGCATAAACCTTAAAATTTTCAGAATAATCGGAATCAGGAT
The DNA here is from genome assembly GCA_030545235.1 of Helianthus tuberosus. NCBI lineage: Eukaryota > Viridiplantae > Streptophyta > Magnoliopsida > Asterales > Asteraceae > Helianthus > Helianthus tuberosus. The sequence continues at coordinate 66,820 of JARYGA010026873.1, read as the reverse complement.
TAGGGCCCCTAAAACTCAGGGGGGTAAAACCTAGTCGGTAATATCCACACAGTTTGTTGTCGAAATTGAAAATAAATGAGCCACCAACACAGCTGAGCTACCTGGACACGAAGCAACCCTAGGGTAGAATAGGGTCTCTCGCGCCACGCGACGCGCACAAGGGGATCTTTTGCGTGGCGCGAGGGGGACGAATTTTGGGTATAAATAGAGGGCAGTGGGACTGGATACTATGCGTTTGTTCGACGTTCAATTTCAATTTGTACTTTGAGTCATAGTCGAAACAGTCTTAAAACACACACAATTCACGAAGTGCTGCCGCAATAACAGGGTAATAACTCGATCGCTGCTACGATTCGATGTCCGATCGATTAAACTATCCAATGGATGTTTAAGTGCTACTCACATTAGGGTTATGCTTTGTCATTTCGTCGTTAAATTGATGGATGTTTAAGTATTGCACTTTGTCATTCAATGTGAGGGTTTAATCTCGTGAGTTATCGTAAATGTTGTATTAGTTACTAACCTAGTTTGTGTGCATTGTTATTTAAACTAGGTTAAAAGGCTAATCAGTAGGCTAGGCTCTGCATAAATAAATCTGCAAAGTGAGTCATTCTCTTTTTATCAAATTACTTTCAAAATCATGTTGATTTTCAAAGATTATAATTACAGTGATTAAGTTTACGTAATCACCAAGTTACAGCCGGTATGTGGGGTTTTGTATACATTACTTGATAATCTTCACCATTGGGGCAGCCAAGGGGTGATATGACCATAGTCACAGACACCATTGGACAACGGGAGGGCCAATGGGTCGAGTAACAAATACCGTGGGTAGTTGGTTTGATATCAGGAAACATTGTAATCTCTCTTAATACTGTAAATTATAACCAATGTGTCATTTTAGTAAAAAGAATGATTCACCAGTATTTCTCACTGACAAAACCTTTTTCAAACATGTTTCAGGTGATCTGTTGTGATCAAAGGAAAAGTGCCGTGAAACACTACAAGCTTAAGGATGTGGCTCAATATAAAATAAAGAAACATGTTTTGTAAAAATAAAGATTTCTCCGTGAAATCATATGATTGTAAATTACCGGGATTTTATCTCGAGTTGTGAAATAAAATAATCGGGAAATTTCAGTTTTAAAAAGATCCTGAAGAAAACTTCCGCTGTTAAATAAATACCACGGGATTTTCTGTCCCGCGGCTCCTGAAACGGGTCAAACCGGGTCGGGGGCCGTGACAGAAAAAGGTGGTATCAGAGCCACTAATTTAAGCCAATTAAGTATCTAGAAAATACTTAATTTTACTAATTACTATTCTGTGATTATGTGTTTTATTATCTGAATATTTGTGTACAGTATGGGTAAGCAAAAGCTTTCAAACATCTATCTTAAATTAGATAGGTCATCAAAAGAGAAGGGAAGTTCATCCCAAACAAATTCCTCAAAACCCTATGCAAATCCTGAAGAAGGAATATTTGTCCGTAAGGCACAATATGAGGAACCACTTTCTCCTAATAAAAGAAGTTTGATTATTAGGAAAAGTCAGGAGAAAATAAAGAAAAGAAAAGAGAGCTAATCAGAAAACCCAAGAACTAGGCAATAACCACCATGGGAAGACAAGTTAGATGAAAAATGGGCAGATCTCTATATGCTAGCCACTGTAGCAGTAAATGCAAATCTTTAGCACCCTTACCACCTACAATCCAGAAACCTTATCCAGTAAATAAATAAGTTTATAAAGTAAACCCTAAGGTGTTTTAATTTTCAGTTATTCTGTAGTCCCACAGTATGCAATAATAATAATAATTATCTATGAGATTTTGTTATAAAATTTTAACTTAGTAATTTTTTTCGTATTTTGCATATGTGCTAAACAGCATGAGTGACTTGTCTGAAGCCCTTCAAAATCTAAATCTCTATCCGGTAAAAATAGAGGTTTCCAGAGATTTCAATAGGTATATAACCGACATAGAAGAACCCATGGAATTCAACGCTCCACCTCCGGAGAAACCCAAACCTCAGAAAAGAAAAAGATATGTATGGGGGAGGCGCGTACGTAGGAAAAAGCCAACCAAGAGACTTCCCAAAATAAAAAATCTTTTAGATAAAGAGAAGGGGATTGAAGACGGGGAAGGTTCTAGGCAGATGGAAATACAGTTTAGGGAATATTCTAGGCAGATGGAAATGGAGTATGGGGAAGGTTCTAGACAACCCAAAATGGAAATTGGAGAAAGTTCTAAACAAACCCAGGAAATGACATTGCAGGAGGAGCTAGATTTTATATTGGCAAGCTGTGATACTATTAAGCCTGTCAATGAAAATGTTTTTACTCAACTTCCAATAAATTTGGAACCAGCAATCCCAGAACCTATAATCCATACCCAACCCCTAGGAATGGACGAGAGGTGGACTAATGATTGGCAATTCCAAAACCTGCTCAATAGTCCTTATTCCTTTCTCCCTCAATTCGACCCAGAACCCATACCAAATCCACCCATGAGCAATGAGAATTTAGCTGATCTCCGTCATTTTGGCGAGGAACTGGTGGATGCGGGAAATAGGATCAGGGAAGTAGGAGAACAGATCTCCTGGAAATACGACGAGAGGGAACGTCGTTACTAAAATACCAACTGACGAGGGATAGTGGGTTTGTGAAACTATGGTTGTAAAATAGCAATAATAATAAAATCAGTCTGTAAAATAACTACAAATAAAACCTTGTAAGATAAATAGTGTGTATTGACGCATATTATAAAATATATAAAATGGAATCGAGAAATCGATAGTTTTGACTATATATGTGTTGTAAAATTTGTATGATTATTTTGTGTATAATTGTTATTTATTCGATACTAATAAATTGTATATATTAATTATCAGATGGCAAATATTGGTAATGAACCAGTAAACGAGGTTAATCAATCTGAGCAACATCCAGAAGATCAATTTATGACTAGGCAAGATATAGAAAATATCGTTGCTCAAGGGATAGCTAATGCTATTCCAGCAATAATTGCTGCTGCCCAGAAACCTATTGAACCTCAACAAATCATTCCTAGCAAACGCATTTCTGAAGATAACTTCAGTAATAGCGTAAACGGAGGCGGTAATCATACTAATCATTATAATGAGTCACGGCAGGTTCCGCTCCCTAAGAAAATGAAAGCTGCAACGTCTGGTTGCACTTACAAAGAATTTCTTGCTTGTAAACCATCTGAGTTTGCAGGCAATGAAGGAGCAACGGCTGCACTGCGTTGGTTAGAGAAAACCGAGGCAGTGATTACAATAAGTAAATGTGCCAAGGATGATCAGGTCATGTATGCGTCAAATCTTTTCAAAGAAGGAGCGCTAGAATGGTGGAATACAGTACTTCAAGCCAAAGGAAGAAATATGGCCTATGCCATGAACTGGGAAGAATTTAAGAGTCTTGTAGAAAGAAAATTCTATCCCGAATATGAGAAAGATCAAATGGAAAATAAGTTCCTAAACCACCGAATGATGGGTGTAGATTGTCGAGGGTATACTTCGACATTCTTCAAATATGCTAGAGTGGTACCAACATTGGCTTCGCCAGAACCGGTACTCATTTCTCGCTATATTTGGGGACTAATTAGTGAAATCCGTAACATCGTTAAAGTTGCGAGACCTCGTACTATTGACGATGCGGTGGAATTAGCTAATACCCTAACTGATGAACTGGTACGCACAAGAGATGAAAACAGGAAGAAGGAACTGGCTCAGAAAATTACCCAAGGATTTCGTACGGGTAATAATAGCAGCTTCAAGAAAAAAGGAACAGGGCAATCTTCAACTCCGCCATTCTGCAGGAATTGCAAAAGGAAACATTTTGGAAGATGCAATATAACCTACAATTTTTGCAAAGCTGTAGGACATAGGGAAGAAAACTGCAGGAAGAAATCCACAATTTGTTACAATTGTGGAGAAGCAGGCCATTTTAAAACAGAATGTCCTAAATTGGTTAAACCAGCAGACAACAAAGCCAAGATGGCCGATGGAGCTACAAAGAAGAATGTCAGAGCATTCCAGCTGACCACTCAAGAAGCAGAACTCATTCCAGACGTAATAGCTGGTACGTTCTTAGTTCACAATGTATACGCAAAAGCGTTATTTGACTCTGGTGCGAACCAAAGTTTTATAAATACTTCATTCTGCCAAGCTCTTAACTTACCTTTAACCAGCATTAGGCAAATTTTTACAGTAGAAACGGCAGATGGGAATTCAGTTAAAATAGATAAGGTTCTGCAAAATGTAGAAATAGAACTTTTAAGTCATAAATTTTCTACAACCCTATTACCTATGAAGTTAGCTGAATTCGATGTTGTGATAGGAATGGATTGGCTAGTAGCCAACCATGCTCGAATCCTTTGTGATAAGAACTCTGTAGAAATTCAGGCACCTACTGGAGAAGTAATTATGATTACAGGAGATAAGTCACGAAAACCCATGAAGTTCATATCAGTAATGAAAGTTGCTAGCTATGAACGAAAGCAATGAATAGTATATATGATTTCAGTAATCATTAATACTAAGGGTAAGGAACTTAAGGAGATTCCTGTAGTCTCAGAATACCCGGAAATATTCCCAGAAGAATTACCAGGATTACCACCCGATAGGGAAGTAGAATTTAGGATTCACCTAATTCCAGGAACTACACCGATAGCCAAGGCACCTTATCGGTTAGCACCCACAGAAATGTTAGAACTGAAAAAGCAATTAGATGAATTACTAAGTAAAGGTTTCATACAACCTAGTTCATCCCCTTGGGGAGCGCCAGTGTTGTTCGTAAAGAAGAAGGATGGTTCGATGAGAATGTGTATTGATACCCATTACAATTAAGAATCGATACCCATTACCTAGGATTGATGATCTGTTTGATCAACTTCAAGGAGCTAGATATTTTTCTAAGATTGACTTACGCTCTGGATACCATCAATTAAAAGTACAAGAAGAAGACATACCTAAAACTGCTTTCAGAACTAGGTATGGTCATTACGAGTTTACAGTCATGCCCTTCGGACTAACGAATGCACCTGCAGCATTCATGGACATGATGAATAGGATCTGTAAACCGTATTTGGATAAATTTGTAATTGTCTTTATAGATGATATACTTATTTATTCCAAAAGTCAGGACGAGCATTGTCAGCATTTGTATGCACTCTTAACTTTGTTAAGAAAAGAAAAGCTATACGCCAAATTCTCGAAGTGTGAATTTTGGCTACAAGAAGTGCAATTCTTAGGACACATGGTGAATCACGAAGGCATTCATGTAGATCCTGCTAAGATAGAAGCAATTACCAAATGGAAGGTTCCACAATCCGCAATGGAAATTAGAAGTTTTATAGGTTTAGCTGGATATTATAGACGGTTTATTAAGGATTTTTCCAAAATAGTTGTACCATTAACTAAGCGAACCTGTAAAGCAGTTAAGTTTGAATGGGGACCTAAGCAAGAAGAAGCTTTTAGAATTTTAAAGCAGTAATTAACAAATGCTCCAATCCTAGCTTTACCAGAAGGAACTGAAGATTTTGAAGTTTACTGTGATGCTTCAAAACTAGGATTAGGATGTGTGCTAATGCAACGCAAGAAGGTAATTGCGTATGCTTCAAGACAATTGAAAAAGCACGAGGAAAATTATACAACTCATGACTTAGAATTAGACGCCGTAATTTTTGCCCTTAAAATTTGGAGACACTATCTGTATGGAAGTAAGTTTACTGTCTATACGGATCATAAAAGTTTAAGGTACATATTTGGGCAAAAAGAATTGAACATGAGGCAAAGGAGATGGATGGAAATCCTAAGTGATTACGATTGTGATATTCAATATCACGAAGGAAAGGCAAATGTAGTTGCAGATGCCTTAAGTCATGAGTATCATGAGAAACAACGACGAGTTCGTGCTCTCAGATTAAATCTACAATTAGATTTAATGGAACAATTGAAGAGTGTTCAAGAAATAGCAATTAAGGATGATGCTGAAAGAATGAAAGGATACATAAAAGAATTAGAACAAGGAACTGATGGAATTTGGAGATTCCACAAAAGTAGAATTTGGGTACCTAAGCAGGGGGAATTAAGAAATAAGATTTTAGAAGAAGCCCATAAATCTAGGTATACCATGCACCCTGGAAACAATAAAATGTACCAGGATTTAAGAAATAATTTCTGGTGGATAGGAATGAAAAAGGACATAGCTAGATATGTTTCTAAGTGTCTTACTTGTTCACAAGTTAAGGCAGAACACCAGAAACCTTCAGGTCTACTACAACAATTAGAAATGCCAGTATGGAAATGGGAACTCATAACAATGGATTTTGTTACTAACTTACCCAAAACCAGAAAAGGTAATGATGCGATTTGGGTAATTGTGGATTGATTAACCAAATCAGCTCATTTTCTACCCATGAAAGAAACCTTTTAGCATGGAAAGGTTAGCAAAGTTGTATGTAGATGAAGTCGTATCTTTACATGGAGTTCCACTCTCCATTGTATCGGATAGAGATAGTCGTTTCACTTCCCATTTCTGGACAAGTTTCCAAGAAGCTATGGGAACTCGACTAAATCTAAGTACTGCATATCATCCTCAGACAGACGGACAAAGTGAAAGGACAATCCAAACTCTGGAAGACATGCTTAGAGCATGTGTGATAGATTTTGGTGGAAACTGGGATGATCACCTACCTTTGATCGAATTCTCCTATAACAATAGTTATCATTCAAGTATCGAAACTGCCCCCCCCCCCCCATTTGAGGCACTGTATGGAAGAAAGTGTAGAACTCCAGTTTGTTGGGCAGAAATAGGAGAAAGTCAATTATCAGGACCAGAAATAGTACAAGAAACTACCGATAAGATTACTCAAATCAAAGAAAGACTAAAGACGACTCGAGATCGTCAGAAGAGTTATGCAGACAATAGAAGGAAGCCGTTGGAGTTTCAAGTTGGGGACAAAGTACTGTTGAAAGTTTCTCCTTGGAAAGGAGTAGTTCGATTCGGTAAGAAAGGAAAACTGAGTCCAAGGTACGTAGGACCATTTCTAGTAATCCAACGTATAGGACCAGTTGCTTATCATTTACAACTACCAGAAGAGTTAGCTGGAGTACATGATGTATTTCATGTATCCAACCTCAAGAAATGTCTATCAGACGAATCTTTGGTTGTACCTCTTCAAGATATAGAGGTAAACGAAAAGTTAAAATTTGTTGAGAAACCTCTTCAAATAGAAGACAGAAAGGTGAAGTTTCTCAAACACAAACGGCTAGTACTTGTCAAGGTCAAGTGGGATTCAAAGAGAGGACCTGAATACACTTGGGAGTTAGAATCAGAAATGAAGCGAAAGTATCCCTACTTGTTTCAGTAAATCTCGAGGACGAGATTTTTATTAAGGTGGGTAAAATGTAACAACTCTGATTAAAAAGTCCTATTTATTACTTTAATTGACCAATAGGAAACCCTAATTGAGAAACCCAAGTGATTCTGCATAAACCTTAAAATTTTCAGAATAATCGGAATCAGGATCAGGGCCCCTAAAACTCAGGGGGGGGGGGGGTAAAACCTAGTCGGTAATATCCATACAGTTTGTTGTCGAAATTGAAAATAAACGAGCCACCAACACAGCTGAGCTACCTGGACACGAAGCAACCCTAGGGTAGAATAGGGTCTCTCGCGCCACGTGACGCGCACAAGGGGATCTTTCGCGTGGCGCGAGGGGGACGAATTTTGGGTATAAATAGAGGGCAGTGGGACTGGATACTATGCGTTTGTTCGACGTTCAATTTCAATTTGTGCTTTGAGTTATAGTCGAAACAGTCTTAAAACACACACAATTCACGAAGTGCTGCTGCAATAACAGGGTAATAACTCGATCGCTGCTACGATTCGATGTCCGATCGATTTTGGTGTGTTTTGGTCGAAAGCCGCGACTGCAGATCTGAATTTAATTATTCAGATCTGTTTTAACGAGTATATTTATATGATGCAATTCAATATAAATCACATCCCAGCTGGTAGACCAGCTGGTTTGTGCGCTTGATGTGTTTCGGAGAGGCCCGGGTTCGAGTCCCGTATGCCGCCGGTTTGTTTCGGATTTAATCCCTTTTTGAATTCATGCATTTAATTAATTAAATTTAAAATCCTAAATAGTATATAAATAAATTAATATTTCATTTCTTAATAGCTTTGTACAGAGGATAAACTGGTTAAGTCGTTTGTGCTACAACCGCGAGGTCTCGAGTTCAAATCCCACACGTGGCCGATCCGAAGGGGTTTTCCCCTTTTTGGCCGATTTTTGGGATATTTACACTTTGGTCCCTGTGGTTATATATATACAGAAATAGTCCCTGTAGTAGTCAGTTAACTAGGTTAACTGAGTTAGACTTTAGAGAAGGTATTCCTTATATATAAGTTAACCCGGTTAGGATATTTAATTAAAAAGTAATAATTTCAAGCAAGTTTCAAAGAATGTCAAATAGGTCCCTCAAATTGTAGTTTCACAAAATGTCACAATAGGCCCTTATAGTTTATGAAACTTTGTTTAATAGTATAAAACTCAACAAATTTGCAATTGTTTCACGTGTTTGTATTGGTATAAGCATGTATAAGCACAAAGCAAGTATGTTCAAATAAGTTTCATTCCAAATACGGTATTTGTTACCATGCAAGTCAAAACAAATGCGAGTGTGAAAACCAGGGTGGTTACAGGAATTAAGCTATTATTCGCCGGAATGTTGCAATCGCCGTCGGGGTGGGGGTGTCGCAGGTCGCTGGAACTGAGGTGAGGCAGAGGGAGGGCGTGAGTCGCACAAAGTTGGCAGTCGATTGAATCTTTTTTTGTAAATTGGACTAATTTTGTTTAATTAAAGGTGTATTTGGGTTGGGCTTGAATTGATGAGGTGAGGCAGAGGGAGGGCGTGAGTCGCACAAAGCTCGCAGTCGATTGGGTCTTTTTATGTAAATTGGACTAATTTTGTTTAATTAAAGTTGTATTTGGGCTGGGCTTGAATTGATGAGGTGAGGCAGAGGGAGGGCGTGAGTCGCACAAAGCTGGCAGTCGATTGGGTCTTTTTTTGTAAATTGGACTAATTTTGTTTAATTAAAGTTGTATTTGGGTTGGGCTTGAATTGATATTAACTTATTGGGCTTGATGGAATGAATTCAAGTTTTATAAAGGGGTTAGTGGGCTAACTTGTTTACATAATTGGGCCAGGTTTCAATCCGTGTTCACAATTTTTTTATATAAATTCCTAACAGTTTTTTCTAAAGGGTGCGGACGAAAATTTCCAAGGGGTGCGGTCGGAATTTCCAAGGGGTGCGGTCGGAATTTTTCGCGAAAAATACCACTAAAATCTTTTTTTTCAAGGAGTGCGGCCGCCCACCCAACCCATAGGGTAGGTACGCCCCTGGTGACAATGTGGGTAGCCCACTTGCTAGAGGCATATGCCTCTTAAGGGAGGGTCCCGGGTTCAATCCTGAGCAAGGGTGAAAAATTTAGAATATTGGTGAATAATAGAACAAGCGTTGCCATTAAAATAAATAACAGTATTTGTGCACAAAAATGTCAAAAGACATGCTCTCTCAACGAGAAAAACATGTTTCAAACAATTGCGAGGTGTTTTTTATCTACGTTTAAATTGATCTGCTGTAATGAGTTGTTGTTTTTATCTTTATATATGTTTTGGTGTAAATTTTGTTTAAATAACTTGGCTTTCGTATATAACGAGGTAACTTTTCCGTAACTTTCGAATATACCGTCATGTCGTAGTTTTTTTTATCAACACGTTCACGATTTGCTGATTTTATCTACGTTTCGAACCCGCCACGAAGTGCGGGTAGTAACCACTAGTTATATGTATAAAACCGAAAATACTTATTTGTTCCTCTACAGTCTATACATATATTCTTACTTGAAGGGTGCTCGCACGATACATCGTGAAAGCGGTGAAACACATACATTGATAATCACGTAACATGTTAATAATATTGTAAATTTTAAAAAATAGTAATACCAGGCTCAAATTACAGAGAATAAAATGCTCATTTTTATGGTGTAATTTTTTTTATAAAACAAATATCAACGTATGAAAAGATTATAGATGTTTAAAAATCGTGAGAGAAAATTGGTTTAAAAGTCAACTATATATTTTAAAAAATTGATCATATGTTTTAAAACTTGTAATTACTCAAAGTCTTAAAATCATATAAAATTAGCTTCTTGTCCTCGTATTATAATATAGTATAAATATGGATAACACACAATTACTAGATCCATTTATAAATATGGCACTAATTTGAAATATATATTCCTCAAAAATGATTTATAAATACAAACTTTCCATAATCATTAAGCCAAGAGATATAAATATAATCTTTTCTGAATCATGAAAAAGAGAAGATATACAAATAAACATAGGGTTGAGATCCTGTACAAACAGTGCTAACTGTAAGAACCGTAAGAACACATCTAAACCATTGATAGTTTAAATTAAGGGTTGATATTGATTACAAATAAAACTCCTATAATTAATAATTAATACTATCAAGTTAGGGTATTTTAGTCATTTAGTCATTTCCCATAAAATACTAATTCCACCAAGTTTTTTAAACTAAAATAACTTTTATATATTTCATTAATTTTGGAAAAAAATTATACCATAAAATCAAGTATTTTTTATCTTTAATATGAGTACCATATTGCTATACTTTTTATTTATTTATAAAAATGACTTTTAAAAAAGTTACAAAAAGATGTTTTATAATTGTGCTAATTACGTAGTTGGAATGTGCTAATATGAAAATATATTGTGTTAATTTTAAATCTATAAGTATATTCTTATTTTATTATGTAATACTTATGTGTTGTTATTTTTTATACCTTTTGTGTTGTTATTGGGAGCCTATTTATAAATAAATTTGTTTTCTACTAGTTATGTAATAGTATGTGTTGTTTACAAAATTAAAAAAAAAATATGAAATTGTGCTAGTATGTAACAGTATGTGTTGTTTATAAAATTAAAAAAAATGAAATTGTGCTAATTATGTAATAATTATGAAATTGTGCTAGTATGTGTTTATAAAATTAAAAAAATAAAATTGTGCTAGTATGTAACAGTATGTGTTGTTTATAAAATAAAAATAATAAAATTGTGCTAGTATAGAACAATATGTGTAAATTAAAAAAAATGTTCTAGTTATGTAATAGTATCCGTCCTTATTTTTTTTTCCTTTTGTGTTGTTATTGGGAGCCTATTTAGAAATAAATCCGTTGGAATGTCGTATTTTTATTGTGCTAATGTTGAGTTGTTGGTGTTACCTCGGATGCCCAGACGGTGGTGTTAAGAGAGTGTTAATGTCGTTATTTGATTGTGCTAATGTCGTTTTTTATTGTGCTAATGGCGTTATTTGAATGTGCTAATGTCGTTTTTTGATTGTGCTAATATCGTTATTTGATTGTGCTAATGTCGTTTTTTGATTGTGCTAATGTCGATTTTTGATTGTGCTAATGTCGTTGATAATGGAAGTTCCTTTTTTTATTGAAACGAGAATGTTGATAATGTGGATGGTCTTACGTTATGCTAATGTCGTTTTTTGATTGTGCTAAGGTCGTTGATAATGGAAGTTCCTTTTTTTATTGAAACGAGAGTGCTAATAATGGAAGTTCCTTTTTTGATTGTGCTAATGTCGTTTATGTGGGTGTGCTTATATTTTTTGTATTGGTGGTTCCTGCAGGTTGGTTTGATCTGAATATGTTACAAAAATTCAAATTTTGGTTTGAATTAATCTGCTTGGATTTAGGGATATTTTGATGATTAGTTTTAATTAGTTATAAATAAATAGGGTCAAAATGTCTAAATTACCCCTAAAATAATTTTTAATTGAATAACACTTGTCATTTATGTATTGGTTCTTATGGTTCTTACAAACATAAGAGTTTGTATTTGATCCCATGCCAATAAACATAAACATGTAACAATTTGTAATAAGAGTTTATGCATGAGGTGTGTGAATTTAAGGAAAAATTGAATGATGTTTTATATCTAGGCCAATAATTACATAAATATATATGTAATATACATATGTAAGTTTTATTTAAAATTTGTCATGATAATTTAGTATTAAAATCATAAAAATTGGAACTAGATGTGGACAAAGGGAGAAACAAACCGTGATGCTGGCTTGAGCGGTCCCTCGCGTACTCCGTGGTCCTGGATCTGTTTAGTGAGTCTTATGTTTAATATATGAAAATTAGAGAGACGTAGTAATACGTACAAAATCAATTTTAAAAAGTGATATGTTACAATCTTATAGATATTTAACAATAGTACTTTATCGACATTACTTGATTTTAGCATCACAATTCATAAAATCAATTTTAAAGGAAATCATCATTTTTGGCGTGTATAACGCTACCTATAAAATTTTACATTGTGCATGAATAAAATAACATATATTACACATATTATATTCTCAAGTCGGGTATTATATTACTCTGTAATAATAATTACATTATGCATGAATAAAATAACATATATTACTCTGTAATAATAATAATTGTGAGAGTTTTATTAGTACAAGAGGATACATAGCTAAATGCAGATAGAAATTTATATTTGGGATGACCATATAATGTACAACACATAGAGTGTAGATAATATATTCGTTGTTTTCTCTTTTTTAAACAATAACTTTTTATATTATGTTACACCTAATATTATATTTGTAAAGAATTGAGTTCACACTATCTTTGTGATAGAAAACGTTCTACCACTAGATTAATAGTTCAAACATGTTTTCTCTCAAATCATACTAGGGGTGTGCACGGTTCGGTTCGGTTTTTGGGAAAAATCAAAACCGAAACCGAAATGTCGGTTTTTGGGTTTTAAAAACCGTTCGGTTTCGGTTTTTCGGTTTTTACGTCGGTTCGGTTCGGTTTTTCGGTTATTTCGGTTTTTGGAACAAAATTATGTAAGATTCAAAAAATAGAAAGTATAATTTATATTATAACAATCTTTTTATATGTTTATATTTAAGTTATTATAGTTAACCTCTTTAATTAATATTGTTTACATAAACCTAACCTTCTAATATATTTTTATGTTTCTTCAAAGTTTTTATTAAATTTAATTTTTATATTAAATTTTGTTATATCTTATAGGTAATAATAAACCATTTCAATTATAATGTTTTTATTATAAACACTTAACATTCAAAAATAAAATTAACATTTTCTACTAGCATTGGGTTAAACACTTAAACAATTTAAACTTAAACATAAAAATATATGGATTGTAACTTATCGGTTCGGTTCGGTTTTTTTCGGTTATTGAAAAAGTTTATCCGAAAACCGAACCGAAATTTTCGGTTATTAAAAATCCGAAAACCGAACCATCGGTTTTTGTTTCGGTTTGGTTTTTTCGGTTATTCGGTTACAGTTCGGTTATTTCGGTTTTCTTGCTCACCCCTAAATCATACTACAAGAAAAAGGGGTTATTATTTTTTCCAAAAGTATAAATTTCTATTAACGTTAAGACTGTGAGGCGTGGGCTTGAGTTTGGGGCGTGGGAAACCCACCCAAGCCTTGCACATCATCCCCTATGGGTTTGGCTTTGGACGTTGCCTCTCTGGCCTAGGGCCGGGGGGGGGGGGGATGATGTGGCTGGCTGAGATTGACTGGGCATATTTGACCCAAAAAAAGCCACGCCGCCAAAAAAAAAAAAAAAAAAAACCACCACGCCACCCAACACCCAAAAAAGGCCACGCCCAGCCACGTGTAGCCTACCTCTGCCACATATCAACCCAAGCCCACACCCCGGATTTTCACGTGTCACCGGTGGGCCCGGTGGGGAGTATCGTGACGTGGTTGGCAACATAATAGTCAAACAACACAATATATAATATGCACAGCGGAAGCAATTTAAAAGATATAATACAACCGAATATAATATTGTAATATCAAATATCACAACTGTCGATTGTTTATTCACAGACGGATCGTAAATAAAATGGAAACAATAGTTCAACAGACTTTTAGCCATCTTAAGCTTGCGAGACTTCTATTGATGCTAAGGAGAAATGTCCAGCCAATTACGTATAGTACCTGCATTTAGCCTTTTTGGAAAATACGTCAGTTTACACTGGTAAATACAATTAACTGACTCATTTTGAAAATGGTTTAAGAAAATTGGTTTGGATGCACGTGGCACAAAATATCTTTTATAATTTGATTAAAATGCACAGAGGCAAAATTAACCTTTTATAACTTGGGAGAATTATTTAAATATATAATCTTGTGAACGAATTACATGTTCCTTGTGCGTTCAGTAGCCCGGATCTTGTCCGGTTTAAAGATCAATAGACACACCACATTATTCTTTTGTGCACTGACGGGTGTACGCCTACACCCCGCGCTTAAGTCGTGGCCATTTCGTAAAATGATGCCAAGGATATCCGGGACATGGTCATTAACCCCCCAAAGGCTTTAAGTAACAAGACTGTTTAAACGAGCCGATCAAATTATTCAATTAACCACCCAACGATGGAAGATTTGATGCTCGATCAAGCGGTATTCTATATACCGTATCCCAAGCCCGTATAGGGAAAATAAGTTAAAAGTATTTACCTGAGCTAAATATAAATTCAATCCCAGCCGTATATCAAATCAGCAAGTACAGATAGCTTTTACTGGGTTCCTAATCTGGAACGAAGGTTTTTAATAACCTATTAGAATCCTAACGGGTCTTTAGTTAAGCTTAAGCTTAGACCGGTTAGTTTCAAAGACACGGTTCGTACGCACGATTAAGCGAAGACCGGATAGAATGTGATTTAGACCCGACAAGTTCAGAGACTTGTTTAATATGGGTATTTCATACACATTCTGGATTTGGAGATAAAACCGATAAGGTTTGACCCGTTTAGGCTAGTTTATGTAAACTAGTTACATAAACCGAACCGAACGCGTAATAAGCGTAACGGGTAATAATGAGAGCCATTTACAGGTTTCCTAAGTTAATATGCTCCATATATGTTGTGACATCAGTAAGATATCATTTATTATGCCCGAAATGAATTTAAACACAAACTATGCCCCGTAGGGGTAGTTTGGTCATTTTAAAGGTTGTAAAAGAGTTTAAGTGTCAACCTGAGTTACAGGCCTGATGTAATCAGCAAATATACTCAATTTGCTAAGTTATATCAGTAGGTTAAAGTATATAAATGAAATTTATCAATTATAACCAAACTATGCCCCGTAGGGGTATTTTGGTAATTTCATATAAGCCGAAAAGCTCAAAACTGAAGTCTGAGTTTAACAACCTTTGCTTACTGTTAAAATATTATAATTTGTCTCATATATCAGTAGGTATCACCCTTGGTATGTTTAAAATATTTTTAGTACATACTATGCGTTAAAAACGCTTAAAGAGGCGATTAGAAGCCGTTTCCGGGTTCTATATAGAAATCTGATATTTTTATTATTCCAGAAGGCTAAAAATAATTTATTTATCATATGTGATCAGTAGCAAAAGGTTTGGAGTTGATTAGATATGTAAAACTCATTTTATGGCCCGTAAGGGCAAAACCGAAAATTACCGGATTAAGCCTACGACTATAAGTTATGCTCAGCCTAAAATTAATTAAAAATCTTTAAAAATCCCAAAATAATATATTACATCAGTGGGTAAAAGATTTGGTATCAAAAAGTAGGCTTAACTAGGCTATATGCTAATTACGCCGTTTTATTAACATAAGGCTTTCATTTTACGCTAACGAGCATAACTCTTAACCTACACCTCAAACTGATGTCAAATTTTGTATGCAAGTTTATATATCAGTAATTAAGGTTTCTACTCTTTTACATTTCCAAAAATCACGTTTTAAGGTGAAAAGAGCATAATGGTCAACATATGAGCAATTAACGGAATCATGCATATTAATTGGATAACTAATGATCCGAGGTGTATAATCACAGAGGGTTATACTAGCATATAACCTGGTCCAAATAAAGCTCTTAGGTATTTCTAAAACATACCATAACGGGTCAGAACTGAAAGTCAAAGTAAAAGTCAAACTATGCGACTTTCGGTTCCGAACCGGGTCTCTACTGAAAATTGTCGGGTTGAACATGTTTAGACATGTTCTTACATTCATTACCAAGTTATATTAATGATCAAACAGGTTATAAGTGTTCTACATTGCTAATTATGCATAAATTGTAATTTAAACATTCTGTTGACTTTTTATTAGTAAGTTTGACCCAACATTTGACCTAGTTAGAGTGGGAATCAGGGGGAACCCTTTTAAGGGTTTATTACCCACATAATTACCAACTTATAACTACTTTTAATTCGAGATTTGACTGAGCCATTATTAACTAATCTCGAGGTCAAACCGTAATTACGATGGTTTGACTTTTAGCTAAATAACTAAGCTAAACTTAATTAAAGAAGGATTAGCAAACTTACAAGTGTCTAATGGTTGATTAGGAAGGCCTGGAGAGTGCTCTTGTGCTCCACAATTGATCAAAAGATGCTTGAGGAAGGAATGATCAAAGTGTTTGCACATTGGAGCTTTATATTGTGATCAAGGCACCACAATGTGTTGACATCTAAGTCTAGCACTGACCACAACATTCCCACAGGTGTCCTAGATGTTTAGGGGTTGTTTAGGGGTCAAGGGATATGAGGAAAATCGTTTAAAGGGCAGTTACACGCGCATAACAGCAAACAGTAAACAACAAGTTTTCTGGTCGCTGGGCACTGCTTACGGACCGTAAGGTCCCCAATGTTGAGGTCCGTAAGCTTGTCCTCAGGGCAAAAAGTTGTTTTTCTTTGGTGTTTTGAAAGGGCAACCTCATAATCCGACTTTGGGACCTCAATTATCAGTTAGGGACCTCCCAAAATGGCCTTGAACAGTTACATACCCTACCATTTTGAATTGTTTGCTTGGATTCATTTTGAAAGTGTCGAACAAGAAGGTTTACCGTAGGAATTTCCATAGGAACCTATCTTGCACTTTGAATTCAATCATTGCCAACAATTTTCTGGATTGGGGGCATAATAGATGTGTGTAATATTTAATTGGGTCTTGGGATTTATAAATGAGGTCGTTCAGAGGTAAAATTAACATGACGATACTTTTAAATCCTGCCAAAACATCTTTATTAAATCCGGGTTTACAACGCGTTTTGTCTTACATGACACGTGTCTTTATTTCATTGAACACGAATTTTCGAGGTGTTACATCCTCACCCCCTTAAAATAAATCTCGACCCGAGATTTACTGAAATAAATAAGGGTACTTTTCTTTCATCGTGGATTCAACCTCCCACGTATATCCGGGTCCTCTACGACATCCCATTTGACCTTTACAATAGGTACATGCTTCCTTCGAAGCTTCTTTACCTGTCGATCTTCAATCGACAAAGGTTTTTCCACAAATTTTAAGCTCTCATCTATATGCACATCTGTATATGGTATTACCAGTGATTCATCAGCGAAGCACTTCTTCAGATTGCAGATGTGGAACACGTTGTGAATTCCACTGAGCTCTTCCGGTAAGTTTAACTTATAGGCAACTGACCCGACACGTTCGATAACCTCAAAAGGTCCTATGTATCTCGGGCTTAGCTTGCCTTTCTTACCAAATCGCATCACCCCCTTCCAGGGTGATACTTTAAGTAACACTTTGTCACCTACTTCGAAGTGAAAAGCTTTACGCTTTGGATCTGCGTAACTCTTCTGCCGAATAATGGCAACTTATAGATAATTAGGGATTTGTTTGATCTTATTCGTTGTTTCCAAGTCAACTTTCAGATCCTTATAAGTGGACTTCCCAAAGTCTCGTCCATCCAACGGATGTTTTGATATTTCATTTATACAAGGTCTCCAAAGGAGCCACCTTGATACTTATATAGCAACTATTATAGAAAAGCTTATCTTACGGTGGAATGGTTATTCCATCCACTGCTTAACAAATTTTAAGGAATAGCTAATCCTTGCCGTTAGTCGAACAAATCGACGATCCTGAGTAGCTGATGGCAATTCTTAATCGTTGCCTGATTAGGGTTGCGGCAATTCATACATAAGCAATATGAACCGTCTTTCTTATTCAATAACATAAAACCCTCAGAATATTGAGTCAGGCTATATGAGCCTATGTCTTAAAACCTACTTAATCAAGGTTTCGATTATTCCATAATCAATATGGAGTTTTCACAATACTCCAGCCCACAGCGGGATGCTAATCTTAATTCTACCTGCCTTCCAGTAGGTAAGCAGGGAAAACTTATGAGAAGATAATCAAGATGCAAGGAGGCTACAGAGATCTTCCATATCTCAGGCTCCAGTTCATCCATTATTGCTCGTGTCAAATAAGTGACACATTTATGTTATAAGTCCACGAATTCCTTAATCGGGAACATTTACTTGGACAATTCCATTCTGGATATCTTCTTTGAATACTACTAGTCGACTTTAGTACAATATGATCATTGGGATATCTTAGGGGTTCCATGTATTAAACCTCCATACTGATTAGGCATGGAAGTAATCTATGGGACACCCTAGGATACGCCAATCCTCATATGGCACTTTGATCAAACATATTTTGGCATTCACAGGCGATAGAAAAACAATGAGAAAAATAATTAAAATAACATATGTTGTCGTACTCTATGCGAAGAGAGAGTACCCTTAGATTTTTCGGAAGGATTTCTTGCCAATACGAGAAGAATCGGTTACTATGGTTTCCTTGGTAAGTTATACCTTGTGGATAATATAAAAGTTTGCTAAGCTTATGGTTTATGAAGATTTATTATTGCCTGTATTAAATCAGGACACTTAGCAGAAAATTATCATTGGTAAATGATAATGAACGTACTTGATGACATCGTGAACTGCCTCTTGGCGTTCATCAGGTGAGTTCAGGCATTTCTTCCTTTAGCCTTTCCAGACTTAGCTGCACTTTCTTTGGCAGCTTTATGGTATCTAGTTCTGATGCGGCCTTACTCACCACAGCCGTGATAGACTGCATTCTTTATGTCCCTACATTCCTGGGAAATGATGACCTGTTCCTTAGCAGATGTCACACTGCTTTGGTCCTGGTTCTATTCGACACTGTCCCTAGTGTCTTTGATAGCAATTCTTACATACAGGCTTCTTATTGAACTTCCGTTGCTTTTTATTAAGCCTGTACTTGCTCTCTTTCTTAGATTTCTGGGAGTTATCCTCCTCCTTTGGTTCATCATTCATATCCGAAGTGTGAACAAAGCTCTTCTCACGAGCATTTGAACATGGTTTTGGATGAAATTTAGAGCGAGAAGCATTCGGCTCTTTGGGTTGTTTCATGACCTTTTCCCCTTGGCCTTTCAAACTGCTGCGTTAACCACCGCTTGGAGATTTACTCCATTAATATTGAGGTTTATGTTTGAGACATTATTTGCTTTTGTCGCATTAATAGCATCGCGACTATTGCCTATCTCATCCGAGTTTTCCATACTCAAAACTTGGTACTAAATACCAAATTAAACCATTATTAGTCATCATCCTGATGACCTGACATAGATTAGCCACGGCATCCACGAACCGTATAGGCCATTATGTTCCGAACATTCTTAATGAATGCTATTTGAATGTATATCTATTACATTTAGCTTAGGTCACAAAAGGACTATCACTGGCATTCAAGGTTTGGAGCGTGTCCAATACCTGCTTGACAGGGGACCATAATGTCACAACTGTCTTTGTCACAAGGACGATTATAAATAGCTCAAAGGCTAGCCTTACATGATCTTGGTTATATATATATATATACATAAATGGCATAGAAGCCTGTCACGAGGGACGTAGAAAGATATGGCAATAAGCCTAGTCATGAAGGACATAAGTAATCATATGGCGCGAAGGCCTTGTCGTAATGACATTTAGATGCGGCACAAATGGCCTTGTCTCTAGGACGTTATAGGATATGGCACTAAGGCCTGTCACCAGCGATGTTAACATTTAGTATGTTAACTTGTCACGAACGACGAATTATAGCACGGAGGCTTGTTATGGGTGACTTGAAATATAACTTGTGGATTTGTCACAAGGACATCAATTCATAGGCTGCAATATTATTAGATCAGGAGTCTTAAGGCTTGAACATAGTTCTTCACCTTTGGACAGGGAGTCATAGACTACAACTGTCATCGTCTTGAAAGGCGATTCTCTTGACAGAAAGGTACACCAATTGACATCACTAATGGATGTCTATCTATAATTTTCGTATCTAATGATATTAGTCATGATCACATCGATCATATTAACTATTAGGTTTGGGTATAATCCCACCATTTTGAATAGGGGATCATAAAGATCACCACCATTTTGTCTTATCGACAGTAGAATAAAGTATAGCCCGTAGGAAATTCATCACTAGGGATGTCAATATTATGAATTTATGATCATCATACTGATGATACTAGTCAGGATCGTAATGATCATATAGACCATTAGGCTTGAGTGCAACTCACTACCTTAAACAGGGGATCATAGAGATCGTAATGTTTGTGTCACAAATGGACAATTTATTATAGCCCGTAGGCAAAACATCTTTTCTTGACAGGGAGTTGCAGGCTACCACTGTCTTTAGACTCGGAGGGCGTTAATTATAGCCCGTAGGCATTTCCCTCCTAAGGGATATTTATGGTATGATCATCTTTTCAGATGATATTAGTCGAGATCGTACGGACCCTACCGACTATTATGCTTGGACGTATTCCAACATCTTTAGACAGGGTCAAAGACCACCACTGTCGTTGTCTTATCGGACAACAAATTTAGCCCGTAGGCACTTCATCACTCACGGATGTTTATAATATGACCATCTTATAAGATGGTATAAGCCATGATTTCTAGATCATAAGGCAAATTAGGAATTTAAAATTTTCCAATATAGGGATGACTGTTGTAATTTTATCGAATCACATTTGTCAGGAGTGCTAACACGTTCTTAGGTGTTAACAAGGATCTGAATCCCTTGAGTAGGTTTCACCATCTTGGCCGCGTAGGCTAGGTTTCACCTTTAAGATTCTTTTTAAACTGCATACTGGCAGGGAAGGAAGGATATTTATTTTATTCAGGATTTTTATCATAAATCCTAATTTATAAGTTAATAATAACACAAATGGCCTAGTCGCGTAGACAAATTTAATTTATAAGCCATGATTTCGGAGAATCGAGGCATTAAGGTTTTAATAATAGCATAAATGGCCTAGTCGCGTAGACAAGTTTAATTTATAAGCCATGATTTCAGAGAATCGAGGCATTAAGGTTTGAATCAAAGTTCATTACCTTTTCTTGACAGGGAGTTGTAGGCTACTACTGTCTTTAGTCTCAGAGGACATTAACTATAGCCCGTAGGCACTTCCCTTCTAAGGGATGTTTATTATGGAATTGCCCCTTAGGGTAATTCATTAACCATGGTATACAGAGACCATATTCGGTTAATTTATTGCTAACATTTATTTAGGATTTCTATTATAATTTATCCTAATTATAAAACATTAACAGTTTTATTAGTGGCACCCAAGGCCTGGTCACATGGACATTTATAAATTTTAAGCTTATGATTTCAGAGAATCAAAGCAACAATAACAGTTTTATTTAATAGCACAAAAGGCCTAGTCACAAGGACAAATTTTAAATTATAAGCCATGATTTCAGAGAATCAAGGCCTTTAAGTAAATTAGCACAACAGGCTTAGTCACAAGGACATATATAAATTATATGCTATGATTTTAGAGAATCAAAGCATTTGAGGTTTGAACCTAGTTCATTACCTTTTTCTGACAGGGAGTCATAGCTACCACTGTATTTTGGCTCATGTAGAAATGAGCAAGGCCCGTAGGCATTATATTACCACGTATGGTCAAAATATGATCATCCTAATTGATGATTTAAACCCCTGATTCGGAGATCATTAAATTGGGTTAGGAATCTTTTGAAGAATCCTATATAAAAATGACGTGTGTGATTTTTAATGAATCACGTCCGCCAGGAGCGTTAACACATTTTCATATGTTAACAGGGATTCGAATCTTTTAAACAGGTCTTACCATCTTGGCCAGGTCTTTATAATGACACTCAGGCTAGGTTTCACTCTTAAGATTCTTTGAACATTTAACGCAGAGCAATCGTAAATTGAAATGTTAATAAGGATCTGAACCTAAATTGAGGAACTGCCATCTTGGCCGCGTCTTAATAATGACACCTGGCTAGGTCTTGTCCTTTTTTGATTTTGCCATTTTATTATAATGGTAGATCTTATAACAGGGATGTTATTTTTCAGTTATTTCATATTTCATGTTTAGAATGAAAACTTAATTTAATCAATCCATTATATAAAAATAAAAGTACAGAGTTGCCCTAAGCGGGACTTGAAAGGAATAATGTGTCCTTGGAGGAACTGAAAGATAAACATGTCCTTATGAGGACAATTAAGGAAACGATCTTCAGCAAAAGGAGTTTCTTCTTCATTTTATTTCTGAATGCTTTCTCCTTGGATGCTCGTTTCATTCTAGCCGCGGTACGAAGCTCAGCATTTCAAGGGTCCGGGTGTGGAGAACTCCTATTACGGCTTCTTCGCTTGGCGACGTATCCAATAAAAATTGGAAGCAAAATTTCCAGATGAGGATTGAGAATATTCCTATGTTAAGTCTAGACTCAGAAGGTCAAGGAATGTGCTAATGTGTCATTGAGATTAAACACCAAAAAGCAAGTATTTAATTCACTCAATGTTGGCTCTGATACCAACCTGTCACACCCCGGATTTCCACGTGTCACCGGTGGGCCCGGTGTGGAGTATCGTGACGTGGTTGGCAACATAATAGTCAAACAACACAATATATAATATGCACAGCGGAAGCAATTTAAAAGATATAATACAACCGAATATAATATTGTAATATCAAATATCACAACTGTCGATTGTTTATTCACAGACGGATCGTAAATAAAATGGAAACAATAGTTCAACAGACTTTTAGCCATCTTAAGCTTGCGAGACTTCTATTGATGCTAAGGAGAAATGTCCAGTCAATTACGTATAGTACCTGCATTTAGCCTTTTTGGAAAATACGTCAGTTTACACTGGTAAATACAATTAACTGACTCATTTTGAAAATGGTTTAAGAAAATTGGTTTGGATGCACGTGGCACAAAATATCTTTTATAATTTAATTAAAATGCACAGAGGCAAAATTAACCTTTTATAACTTGGGAGAATTATTTAAATATATAATCTTGTGAACGAATTACATGTTCCTTGTGCGTTCAGTAGCCCGGATCTTGTCCGGGTTAAAGATCAATAGACACACCACATTATTCTTTTGTGCACTGACGGGTGTACACCTACACCCCGCGCTTAAGTCGTGGCCATTTCGTAAAATGATGCTAAGGATATCCGGGACATGGTCATTAACCCCCAAAGGCTTTAAGTAACAAGACTGTTTAAACGAGCCGATCAAATTATTCAATTAACCACCCAACGATGGAAGATTTGATGCTCGATCAAGCGGTATTCTATATACCGTATCCCAAGCCCGTATAGGGAAAATAAGTTAAAAGTATTTACCTGAGCTAAATATAAATTCAATCCCAGCCGTATATCAAATCAGCAAGTACAGATAGCTTTTACTGGGCTCCTAATCTGGAACGAAGGTTTTTAATAACCTATTAGAATCCTAACGGGTCTTTAGTTAAGCTTAAGCTTAGACCGGTTAGTTTCAAAGACACGGTTCGTACGCACGATTAAGCGAAGACCGGATAGAATGTGATTTAGACCCGACAAATTCAGAGACTTGTTTAATATGGGTATTTCATACACATTTTGGATTTGGAGATAAAACCGATAAGGTTTGACCCGTTTAGGCTAGTTTATGTAAACTAGTTACATAAACCGAACCGAACGCGTAATAAGCGTAACGGGTAATAATGAGAGCCATTTACAGGTTTCCTAAGTTAATATGCTCCATATATGTTGTGACATCAGTAAGATATCATTTATTATGCCCGAAATGAATTTAAACACAAACTATGCCCCGTAGGGGTAGTTTGGTCATTTTAAAGGTTGTAAAAGAGTTTAAGTGTCAACCTGAGTTACAGGCCTGAGCAAATATACTCAATTTTCTAAGTTATATCAGTAGGTTAAAGTATATAAGTGAAATTTATCAATTATAACCAAACTATGCCCCGTAGGGGTATTTTGGTAATTTCATATAAGCCGAAAAGCTCAAAACTGAAGTCTGAGTTTAACAACCTTTGCTTACTGTTAAAATATTATAATTTGCCTCATATATCAGCAGGTATCACCCTTGGTATGTTTAAAATATTTTTAGTACATACTATGCGTTAAAAACGCTTAAAGAGGCGATTAGAAGTCGTTTCCGGGTTCTATATAGAAATCTGATATTTTTATTATTCCAGAAGGCTAAAAATAATTTATTTATCATATGTGATCAGTAGCAAAAGGTTTGGAGTTGATTAGATATGTAAAACTCATTTTATGGCCCGTAAGGGCAAAACCGAAAATTACCGGATTAAGCCTACGACTATAAGTTATGCTCAGCCTAAAATTAATTAAAAATCTTTAAAAATCCCAAAATAATATATTTCATCAGTGGGTAAAAGATTTGGTATCAAAAAGTAGGCTTAACTAGGCTATATGCTAATTACGCCGTTTTATTAACATAAGGCTTTCATTTTACGCTAACGAGCATAACTCTTAACCTACACCTCAAACTGATGTCAAATTTTGTATGCAAGTTTATATATCAGTAATTAAGGTTTCTACTCTTTTACATTTCCAAAAATCATGTTTTAAGGTGAAAAGGGCATAATGGTCAACATATGAGCAATTAACGGAATCATGCATATTAATTGGATAACTAATGATCCGAGGTGTATAATCACAGAGGGTTATACTAGCATGCAACCTGGTCCAAATAAAGCTCTTAGGTATTTCTAAAACATACCATAACGGGTCAGAACTGAAAGTCAAAGTAAAAGTCAAACTATGCGACTTTCGGTTCCGAACCGGGTCTCTACTGAAAATTGTCGGGTTGAACATGTTTAGAAATGTTCTTACATTCATTACCAAGTTATATTAATGATCAAACAGGTTATAAGTGTTCTACATTGCTAATTATGCATAAATTGTAATTTAAACATTCTGTTGACTTTTTATTAGTAAGTTTGACCCGACATTTGACCTAGTTAGAGTGGGAATCAGGGGGAACCCTTTTAAGGGTTTATTACCCACATAATTACCAACTTATAACTACTTTTAATTCGAGATTTGACTGAGCCATTATTAATTAATCTCGAGGTCAAACCGTAATTACGATGGTTTGACTTTTAGCTAAATAACTAAGCTAAACTTAATTAAAGAAGGATTAGCAAACTTACAAGTGTCTAATGGTTGATTAGGAAGGCCTGGAGAGTGCTCTTGTGCTCCACAATTGATCAGAAGATGCTTGAGGAAGGAATGATCAAAGTGTTTGCACATTGGAGCTTTATATAGTGATCAAGGCACCACAATGTGTTGACATCTAAGTATAGCACTGACCACAACATTCCCACAGGTGTCCTAGATGTTTAGGGGTTGTTTAGGGGCCAAGGGATATGAGTAAAATCGTTTAAAGGGCAGTTACACGCGCATAACAGCAAACAACAAGTTTTCTGGTCGCTGGGCACTGCTTACGGACCGTAAGGTCCCCAATGTTGAGGTCCGTAAGCTTGTCCTCAGGGCAAAAAGTTGTTGTTCTTTGGTGTTTTGAAAGGGCAACCTCATAATCCGACTTTGGGACCTCAATTATCAGTTAGGGACCTCCCAAAATGGCCTTGAACAGTTACATACCCTACCATTTTGAATTGTTTGCTTGGATTCATTTTGAAAGTGCCGAACAAGAAGGTTTACCGTAGGAATTTCCATAGGAACCTATCTTGCACTTTGAATTCAATCTTTGCCAACAATTTTCTGGATTGGGGGCATAATAGATGTGTGTAATATTTAATTGGGTCTTGGGATTTATAAATGAGGTCGTTCAGAGGTAAAATTAACATGACGATACTTTTAAATCCTGCCAAAACATCTTTATTAAATCCGGGTTTACAACGCGTTTTGTCTTACATGACACGTGTCGTTATTTCATTGAACACGAATTTTCGAGGTGTTACACATATCAAGTGTTTTCTTTCAAATGAAACTAAAAGAAAAAGGGGTTACATTTTTTTTTTCAAAAGTATAATTTTGTATTAACATATAAAAAATGACAAAATTGTATATGAATATAATAAGCACACATGACTTCATAGGGTTGAGATCATGTACAAACAGTGCTAATTATAAGAACCGTAAGAACAGATCTGAACCATTGATAATTTAAATCAAGGATTGATATTGATTATAAATAAAACCCTTATAATTAAAAATTACTACTAACAAATTAGGGGTAATTTAGTAAAATTGCTAGTCATTTGACCATTTTCCATTAAATACAAATTCCACCAAGATTTTTAAACTAAAATAACTTTTATATACTTCATTATTTAAAAAAAAAATATACCATAAAATCAAGTATTTTTTTATCTTTAATATGAGTACCATATTGCTATACCTTTTTTGTATTTATAAAGGTGATTTTTAAAAAAAGTTAACAAAAGGCGTTTTATAATTGTGCTGATAACGTGCTGATTATGTGTTAATTACAAAATAATACAAACAAACATCGAAAGTAGATATAATCAGCACATCTGGTGTGCTGATAATGGAGAACGATTGAGGATGTTGTGCTAATGTTGTTTATGTTGATAATGGAGAACGATTGAGGACGATGTGCTGATAATGAAGAACAATTAAGGATGTTATGCTAATTATATAGTGTTGTGCTGATTATATTTTTTGTAATTATTTTTAATTAGTTATAAATAAATATGGTCAAAAGGTCTAAATTACCCCTAAACTAATTTTTTATTGATGAACACTTGTCAATTATGTGTTGGTTCTTACGGTTCTTACAAACTTAAGTGTTTGTATTTGATCCCATTCCTGACTTCATATTCCTTAAATGAAAAAAATAATAAATGATAAACCACGTTTCAATTTTCAAGTCGTAAACCGAATCAAAAACTGTTGAAATGTTAAGATTGAACCGTATATATTTCATATTGGCCAAACTAAGATAATTTCTTCGATTTATCAGTTTCAATGGCTTATGCATACATCTGCTTAGGAGTGTAAATGAGCCAAGTCAAGTTAGAACTCGACCAAATTCGAGCTTATTTAGCTTATAAGAGCTTCAACTTGGCTCGTAAATGGTCTTTTCAGTATTCTATCTATATTTATATTGTATATGCATTTCTATATTATATTTTTCACATATAACATAATATTTATCATATAGATATTTTTTTTCATTATTTTATATAATTATTATCATTATATAAATATACTAAATACACTAAATACGAATTATATAAATAATAGGTTTGTTTAGACCCGCTCAACAAATAAAGCATAGACTTGTGCTTATTTATTAAACAAGCTTACTTGACGGCAGGGGCAGACCTAGAGTGATAGAAGGGGCAACCTCCGTTGCCCCTTAACGCTCCGGTGACACTCCGATGGTAGTGTAAATTTTGGAAAAATTTAACGTTTTTTTGATTCGTTACCCCTTTATGGTTAAGAATCATAAAAATTAAAAGGTTTAAATTTGTTTTAATGGGGAGCTACTGTAAATTTCAGGGAGAACAGAAGGAACCAGCCAAGCAACTGGATGAGGTAACATAGTGATGTTTTTGTTTCCTTTCAAAAAGTGTAGCCAACAATAAACTTTAGAGCACCTCTGGGCCGGCTCAAGGGTCATTATACTCAAGCAACGACTTTGGGTCTCCACTTGAATAGAACCTCCGATACAAGATAGGAATATTATATATATATATATAGAGAGAGAGAGAGAGAGAAAGTATAATGTACTTCACGGCTTAACGTACATAACATACGCGGCGAAATTACGCTAGTTCATTTGAAAATCACGCAAGTTATAAAGTGGAAAACCTAATCACGCTTTGTACATAATCACGCAAAAGTGTAATTAATCACGCATGACAAATTGACCAAAATATAATCACGCACGTTATAAACTTAATCACGCATGTTGTAATTTCGTCGCGTACGTAATGTACGTTAAGCAGTTTTGTACGTTAACCTTTCTCTCTCTCTCTCTCTCTCTATATATATATATATATATATATATATATATATATATAGGGAGCCGCTAGAATGAGAACCACCACGAGTTACGAGAACCGCGAGAACCACGTGCCACGGAGGGGCGTTGACCACGATTTTTTTTTTCAACTAGATCCGTATATTTTAACAACATTCGTAAAAAAAAATTTCAAACGGCGCGCCCGAGGGGGTAGTTTTTTACACCCAAAGTTTGGTGTTTTTATTATTTTTTTGTTTTTTCTTTTTTTTTTTACAAACTTTGGGTGTAAAAAACTACCCCCTCGGGCGCGCCGTTTGATTTTTTTTTTTTCGAATGTTGTTAAAATATACGGATCTAGTTGTAAAAAAAAATCGTGGTCAACGCCCCTCCGTGGCACGTGGTTCTCGCGGTTCTCATAACTCGTGGTGGTTCTCATTCTAGCGGTCCCCTATATATATATAATATTCATATGTAGACATCAAGTTTTGGTGAGAAGTGTGAGAAGGCATAAAAATTCATATGTAGACATCAAGTTTTGGACTTGGGCTTAATGTTTTGGGTTGTTTTGGCAAGAAAAACACCAAACATAACAATTTAAGACACAATGTAGTGAATTCTAGGCTTAAAACTTAAAACACCATGCCAAGAACGTTAAGTAGTGTGTTTTAAGTGTTAAGTAGTGTTTTTTAAGTTTCACGCCCATAATACGTTGCATTATGTTTTAAATTGCTATGTTTGGTGTTATTCTTGCCAAAACAACCTAAAACATCATGTCTAAGTTCAAAGCATGATGCCTACATGTCAATTTCTATGCCTTCTCTCACTTCTCACGAAAAAAGGTCTTTTTTACAGGAACCTCACCCTATATATATATATAGGGTCAAGTTATTCTACAAAGTCTTCTAATTGTAAGAAGTGTAAGAAGGATTTATAGAGTGACAAGTGTCTAATAACCTAAAACTAAACCCACTACATCACCACCAAAAACCTAAACACCCACCCCCACCCCACCACCACCCAAAAACCTAACCCCCCCCCACCCCTCGGAAAAAGAAAAAAAAAACTATACCTCACCATAAAAACCCCCAAAAAACCTAACCCCCCCCCCCCAAAAAAAAAAAAAAAAAAAAACCTAAAAAAAACTAAACACCCACCCCCACCACCACCCAAAAACCTAAACACCCACCCCCCACCCTCTCGGCAAACAAAAAAAAATTTTTTTTTTTTTTGGGTGGGTGATGGGGGAGGGTTTAGGTTTTTGGTGGTGGTGGATGTTTAAGGGTTTTTTTTTAGTGGGGTTTTTTGTGTAGTGAGTTTTTTAGGTTATTGGACACTTGTCACTCTATAAATTCTTCTTACACTTCTTACAATTAGGATCCTTTGTATTTGATCCTAATCCTATATATATATATATATATATAAGTGCCTATATAACAAAATTGCCTATTGATCCAGCGGTAAACTAACATGTGAGCTAAGGGGATGGTCAAGAGTTCGAGATTTGTTGAAGGACATTCTCATTTTTACAAGCCTACAAAACTCCTTGATACTCCTGGTTTATTTAGGTACTTACAGTTTGTTTTCTTATTTTTTTCGTGGTCAAAATCAAACACACTCCATCTTTGATTTCATCAAACAAGAATCTTAATATTTTTGGTTTATCAAATATTTTGTTAAATGTGAATGTTCTATATCTAAATGGGTTACAAAATCTTGAAATTATTAATTTATAGTATGATTTTTAGAGAGTGTGCCTTAAATTTTTATCTCGCTTTTGGCCTCCTAAACGATTGAGCCGGCCCTGGACCACCTCATAGTATATATAGTTTAATAAAAGAAGTCCATGAAACAATTATAGAGTTTTGTTGGGCAGTAGTGTAGTTACTCGTTAATGATTTTTAAAGGAAACAACTTAATAATTCTTTTTATTATTTTTATTAATGAATTGAGTTAAAAGATCAAATGTATGTGTTAATAAGACTAATGGGTATGGGGGTCGGCTAGCCCCGGCTAGCTCCGGCGCCGAGCCCCCACACCGCCCCCCTTAGCCCCGGCCCGGCCCAAACGACTCACCCACGCCGATTCAGTCGAGGCCCCACTTGAATATTTTATTTTACTTTTTCAATTTAAATACCCTCTCTCTCATCCTTTTTCAATTTAAATACCCTCTCTCTCATCCATTTTCAATTTAAACACTCAGAAAATTATAAAATAATGAGGTGGGGTCGGCCCATCCCCCACGAGCCGCCTACGTGTCGCCTACGTGGCGGCTCATCCCCTCCAAGCCCATCCTCTCCATACCCTTTAGTCTAACATGATTATACTCGTGAGTCAACTAAATGATTCAGTTATCATGAATTAAATTTGGTATTATTTAACTGATTTGAGAGTGACAAACGTGCATAAATAAAAAAATAATTATACTGTAATTATCATATGGTATGTCTAGAGATGTATCCCAAACCGTCGAATAAATCAAGTATATATATAGTAGTATGATTTATGACAGTATCCTAACCAAAAGTGTACGATACCATTAAATAGTGGAAAATCGAAATGTAAGGCTTTCTAAATATTAAATTATGGTTTAGATGGTTGATAAATAGTTGAAAACTCCTCAATCAAAATACTAGTTTTCTATGTAGGTAACACGAGTGCTTTCTATAGAAGTCGATGTGAAGTACGACAACTTTCTTTTACTATTTTAGACCGGATTTCATAAAAAAAATGATATGTTATAAGAGTATAGTTTTTCTTATATGCTATAAGTAATTATAAAGCTACTTATATACTAAAGTCATCGGGTAAAATAATATGGACTTCTCGTGAGATAGAAAGGCCATTGGGAAAAATGGCATGGACCTCTTTGTATAAGTGATAATATTTTTAACGTGTTTTTTAATATTATAAGTCCTTTGGAAGAAATGATTTTTTTCTATGTTATTAAAACTTTAGACCTATCAATGTATGTTGATCCATTTTAGCATATATCTTAAAAGAGTTGAAGCGTTATACAGATCAGCTAACTAATCTAAAGAATATATCTTAAAAGAGTTGAAGCGTTACACTGTTTCCAATGGGTCCTTAGAGATCAAGCGTTTGTATGCTCTTACTATTGGAGCTTATCCACTCTTAGAGGCCCTTAGGTGAGATGCCCTTGCACAAGGCCACAAGGGCATATGTTTTTTCTTGGTTCATGTGACAGTGGCTGATCTAGAAAAAAACGTTAAAGGGTAATCTTCTTAATTATCAACATTATATATTTCTTATTTCTTTGTCACCCATATTTGTCTAAATTCCACAAATCATTTGTAATCTTCTTTAAGCTCCAAGACTATTGATTTCCACTCATTTCACAAGTTTCAAAGGCCTCATCATCACATTATCTTCATGATCCAATATCTGCATATAAAAAAACCAATATCATCACCAAATAGTATGAAACAAATCCAATCATCATCATACGAACAAGGCACTTACATGGCAATGGTAGATATATCCCGGCTCCGCGGTTGCATCGAACACATACGATGCATTCGTATGTATATACGCAAACTTCACAATGATCTTCGACACGTATCCGGGTTGCATCTTATACACATTCTTCCATCCTTTCTCATACGGTTCCACACTCAACTTTTCACCACGTGCGTATTTTTCAATATGACATTTTTCCGCATTATTCAACTTATTCATACATTCTCTAAATTCATCTATATTTGTTATATTCGTTTGATCCAAAACTCTAAACAACCCAAGATGAATATGCAACGGGTGATTATCCTGCGTCAGATTAATCACATTCCATATCTCCGTAGACCCCACCTTCGGTTCCTCGGTTACCGGATCATCATACGACTTTGCGTTAATATACAAATGAGTCGGCCCATCAATCCGACTAGTGTACTCGTACATAGCAATGTAACGCGTCTTGGACACTTCTGACAACCTCGGTGTCGGGTACTTTAACAACTTTTTTGGGACCCGTGACGAGTCAAACTCGCGATGAGGGTTAATTATAAACTTCATGACTTTACCGTTACTCTCATTGACCGGGTCCCCACCAGGGTACGGGTACGCGGCCCCATTATGTAAAATAACCGAACTTGATTTTGACTTTGAAAAGTCAACGACCACGTCAGCTATTTCAGACGGGCCCAAAAGTATATCCTTCACCAATACCGCCTCCTCGCTATAAACCGAGTCAGATCCTACGTGGATAAACCTTAACCCGTTACTAAAAAAGAATTTAAAAAACCGGGCGTTACTAGCATTGATAATCCGAAACCGGTATTTTCTCCGGCGGACCGCCATATATGGCCACGCTTTCCCGTTAACGACAATAACATCACCGAAATACTCCGGTTGCCACTGCGGGTGAATATCCGGGTTGTTCCCGGTCAGGTTCATATAAATGGACCCGTTAACCCGAAAACTTCGGTCAAACACGACCAATGGCCGGTCAAACTCTCCAGAAGGGAGTCCAAGTGGAGCTTCCACGTCATGATGACGTATAATGTAGGCCCCTAACAAACCAGCAAGAAGGTTGACTCTAGTCAACCCCATTGCATGATCATGATAAAACAAGTTACCAGGTTGTTGTTGGTTGTGGTAATGGTATGTTTTTTTGGTCCAATGGGGCCCACGTTGACGGAACCCGTTAGTGAACCATGAGTGTGAGTTGCCGTCGCTTTGGGGTTCGTCGATTCCGCCGTGAAGGTGGACGACGGTTGGAACGCCTTGATTGTTAGTTGGGATGGCGGTTGGGATGGTGGGGTCCCATGGGAGGATGTGTTTTGAAGGGAGTTGATTTTGCCACGTCACCTGGGTGC
This sequence comes from Helianthus tuberosus, assembly GCA_030545235.1. NCBI lineage: Eukaryota > Viridiplantae > Streptophyta > Magnoliopsida > Asterales > Asteraceae > Helianthus > Helianthus tuberosus. The sequence goes on along the minus strand of JARYGA010026873.1, from coordinate 33,721 downwards.
TGACACCGTGGACGGCTTCGATTGTTGGACCGGGGACTGTTGCGGTGTGCTTTGTTTCACCGTATGCGAATACCTGGGTTGGTGGAAGATCCTTGTGGAATTTCTGTAAATAAGGTTTGTCAAAGATTTAGTATTGTTATGATGTATAAATAAAATATAAAGTTTTGATAATGAAGATACATTGATGTTATCTTGTAATAAGTTAAAAAATAAAGAAGGATACATGAACTATTGAAAACATATTTATCCAACTATAAAATTATATCTGGTACTTTAATGCCTATGATATAAAAGTGTTTGTTAATAAAGTTATGCATGGATATATTATTTTTAATTAGTTTTTTTTTTAATACCGGAAAGTTATTAAGTATGAGAAAGCACATGAGAATCAACATGTTTTCATTTTCTTTGCTTTTGATACATTTGTATCCCTTGCCCATGAAGCTGTTGATTTCTTGAAGAGAATGCATAGAGTCGTGGACAACAATTTCTCGATGCCGAAGAACTAGAGTGTTGTTTTCAGTAGGATTGGTTTTGCAATTCAAAATAGGGTTCCGGCGCAACTTGTTGTCTGTTTACCTATCACTATTATGTAATTTATTTTCGAACCATAATTTAAATAATAAGTTTTTAAGTTGTAATAAATTTATTTTAGAATAGAGTTAAATGCTTGGTTGGTCTTTGTGGTTTGCAAAAATTGCAGACTTGGTCCTAGTGGTTTACTAATTACACGCATGGTACCAAAACTTGTCAAAAATGAACCCGCTTGGTCCCTAGCCCTAACATCAGTTAAATATCTCTGTTAAAACACCCTATGTGCTTAGCATGTGAGGGTAATTTGGTTATTTCAGTCCAGCCCATTATAAAAAGAGTTAAATATCCCACCTACCCCTTCTTCCCCAAACCACCGCCACCATTTCAGAAGTTACAGAAGCTAGTCCAAACCCCTTCGTCGGCACCTGTGGCACCTGCACTGGATTTTCAAAGCTCTCTTCACTGATGGGGTCATCTTCAACACATGAAACACCGGAGTGTGGCAAAGCTGTGGTGGAATTGGTGTTGGAGAAGAAGTTTGTCTAAGAGGGATTGGTAGTTGAGAAGATGTTTGAGTTGACTTAATTGATCATCTCTCGCTTTGATCTGTTCTTGGACCCTTATTCTGTTTGCTTCAAGCTCCATTGTTGTTAACCATAGTGATATTCTGTTTCATTTCAAGATCCATATTACATAAAAATTTGAAGTGACTATGGCTCAGTTATAATTAGAAGCTATGAAATTATGGCTCTTGATCATGCAATTGCCTAAAAGTATGGATGTGAAGAAGCAGAGATGAAAAGGGGAAAAAGTTGTCAATGCTCCAATCAGGGGTGTTCAGTTACGGTTTGGATTAGCTTCTCTAACTTCTGAAATGGTGGTGGTGGTTTGGGGAAGAAGGGGGTGGGGTGAGACCATTTAACTCTTTTTATAATTGGCTGAACTGAAATGACCAAATTACTCTCACGTGTCAAGCATATGGGGGTGTTTTAACAGAGATATTTAACTGATGTTAGGCTAGAGGGTGTGGGATAACCCCCCTTGGGGCTTTATAAGGACACCTCAGCGCCACGTCAGCCAAGGGGGCTTTATAACCCCCCTTTAACATGGAGGGTGTGGTGATAACAAGTGGGGCGCTATAGAGAAAAAAAAATAAAAAAAAATAATTTTTGATTGGTTTAAATAAGTGGGTCCCACCTGATAACCCCCCTTCTTCAAGTTAACATGATGGAGCCCCATGGGTGGCGCCCCCCTTTGAATTTGAGGGTATGGAAGATGGCAGAGGATGGGCGCTATATTTGGCTTAGGTGGAGGGCAGCCTCCCACACCCTCCAGCCTTAGGGCTAGGGACCAAGCGGGTTCGTTTTTGATAAGTTTTAGTACCACACGTGTAATTAGTAAACCAATATGACCAAGTCTGCAATTTTTGCAAACCATATGAAACAACCAAACATTTAACTCTTTTAGAATATTGTGAATGTGAATTTTATTTACTTGGAGAGGAAAAGAACAAAAAAGAGCCATAAGGGTGTAGGGACCCACTTTTTGATACACAATATTCAAACAAACAAAATTAAAAAAAAAATTTGTGTAGGTTTTTTTTCGAAAAGAAGAGTTAAAAAAAAACTATTCTTAGCAAATGCAATATATATTTTGTTATCTACAAGGTTATAATTAGAAGTTTTGACTATGATCAACTATTGCTTCGTCATCATTATTATTATTATTAATAAAGCATACTAAAAATAATCCGGCATATTTCTTTAGGGTTAAGATATAATAGCAAGTTTATTTGGGTAGCAAGCCTAGAAAATAATCTTGACCATCCATTTACTTAATCAATGGCTAAGATTAAATGGGTAAAATTGAAAGAAAAAAAGGAGGCGCGTGAGTTTGTTCAGGGGCATTCTAGTCAAGTCAATAGTTTCCATCTCCTCCAAATCCCCCCATTTGTTAAACGTTAATAACTCTTTCATACGACATTATTATTTTTATAAAAATTGCACAAAAAAAAAAACGAGCGTTTTTTTATCTTTAAAACGAGTATACTATTGCTATATTTTCGAAATTTTTTTTTGAAAACCCAGTTGCGTAAAACGCAATGGAAAAAGACACAGTTGCGTAAAACGCAATGGAAAAAAACCCCTAAAAAATGACATTTTTCTAAAACGCAATGCACAAAAAACACAAAGAAATGTCTTATTTCTAAAACGCAATTGCCAGAAAACACAAATATATGTCTTATTTCTAAAACACAATAGCCTAAAAACACAAAAGAAAGTGTACTTTCTAAAACGTAATGGATTGAAAACATATAAAAATGTGTTTTACCTGCCAGGGGCTGCCGCCCCTGGGATCCTTCTACCAGGGGCGCTGCCCCCGGACCCCCGCCAAGATCGTAAAACGCAATGACTAAATCAAAAACCCAGATCGTAAACATGAAATTAAAGAATTTCTTACATGGATCGAAGCCGGTTTCTTCAACGATTGATGAAATTTGAATGATAGAAACACTTATCAGCGATCGAATCAAACGGATCGAGTGATTATCTTTAAAATCACAGGAAAAAACGAGATTTTGTATGAAATTAAACTGGGTTTTCTTTAAAAAAGCTGAAGAACACGTTGATCGGGTGTTTGATTCATTGATTGGTGACGAAAATCACACTATAATGTAGTGATTATTGAGATAGAAAGTGAAGAAATGGTTGAAGATGGTAGGTTTTGAAAATGGTGGGTTTTGAACTTACTGGAGAGAAGAAGGAAGAAAAAAGGATACGATTGACTAAAATACCCTTCCTCTTTATTTTAAATTTTGACACATGTCATAATCCTATTGCTTTCTATCATTCCTAAACAAAATAAACTTCCTATTTAATCCTCACCCTGTTTCTTTAACAACATTTCTAAATTTTCTAGATAAATACATTGCACTCACACACTATGTTTTGAACTCTCAACCATTTTATTGTCGAGCACAATCATTTTCAACAGGATGACGACCCATATAGCTATATGTTTTGATATACATGATATATACAGGTTAGAATTATCATATAATATTAGTAATAATTAATAGGTGAACAAAAGAAGAAATTTAAATTGTTCATTCTTTTTAAAAAAAATATTATATTTTTGTATCCAAATATGTAGGTTATACAAATTTGTTTGTATATATATTTTTAAAATTATTACAGAGAGGAATAAGAAATAACAACTGTTTCATTTGGATACTTTTTATTTTAAGTTTTGTAAGATTATAAAGGTAAATGTTTAATTTTTGTTTCTTTAATTCTCAAAGTCTAGATCCTCCACCAATACATACTAATTATTCAAAACATTGTATCATGATGATAATGAAAGATATCTTTGTCGAATGAGCAAATATGACTGAAATAGTCACATCACCTTTAGAAATTGCATATGTGCATTTTTTTTGAACGGCCGAAAGAAGAAATTTAATACACAATTTATATATGGTTTATTTAAACCATCAAGTTATAATGGTTTATTTAAACCATCAAGTTATAATGGTTTATTTGAAAGGTGAGCATTTAAGGTCGTGGATTTTCCATATTGCAAAAAACATCATATCAAATTTTTTTTTTTGGTTAATAATATCATATCAAACTCATAATACTTTGAATTAATCTAGTGGTTTTATAAGTTGATCCAGTTATATTTTAGTTAAAAGAGTTATGTTCATATCAACTAATTAATACACAAAGTTACATTTTAGTTAAACGAGTTATGTTCATATCAACAAATTAATCAGCATATCTATAGCTACCTAAGGATGAGCAAATAGTATTCGGTACTAAACTGACTTGGTACTGGTACTATACGTCTATACCAGGCCATATTATGTATTCACTTTTTTTTTTTTTTTTAGAATAGGTACTTTCAGTATGGTACGGTACCAATACCCATTTTTTTTTATTTATGGGATTGGCAATTTGATACCGGTACGGTGTCGAGCTCTACCATAGTATTGTCAATGTAGAACTTATATCAAAAGTATTTTATAATGAAGCTTTAAAAATCACATGCTTTGCACACCAATTGTCATAGAAATTGATGAACATAAGAACTTTGTAAATTAAAATAAACTTTATTGCTACAGGACAACTGGAAAAGTAACATTGGAATAAACTACATAAAAGTTTCACTTTAAAATCTACGATAATTTTATCGGTATAAAATTTTTATATTCAACGATTTTTATAAAACAAAACATATCAACATATTAAAATTTAGCTTGAAACGTTGTTGGAAAAGAATAAACATTTAATATGAGGCATCTTAGAAAGTTGTTGCAGACTTTTGAGTTTCCAACACAATAAGGTAGTACAAAAAATGAAGCAACATGTACACAAACAAACACATAACAATAATAATATAACAATGATTAATAATAATAATAATAATAATAATAATAATAATAATAATCTAAAAGAAAGAAAGAAAGAAAGACATACCCAGTACTTCTGAAACATGGAGATTTGGAGACTCTTGGAAACAGGAACCCCATGAACAACATCATAGCCTTTGATCCGGGGCATATCTGGAATTTCATCCACAAACATTTCTAACTTAGATGGACTTACAAGCCCTCCATCACCGTAAACAACCGCAAACAGACCCAAAATATGAACTAGAAAGAGGGTACAATTCATTTTTAATTCCATTTCTACCCTTTTCTGCAATTTGCATGTATGTACACACTAAGTATGTGTGTAAGAAAGATTGAGAGAGGGAGGAAATGAAGGTTTTGTGTGCAATTATTAATGGAATTAGATTCATATATATATATGTGTGAAGAGGGGGGGGGGGGGGGGGGGGTCTTGTGTTTTTGTGTAAACAAAAAAAAAAAAAAAATTTCTTAAATATGATATACTAACTTTTCTATTTTCCTTTTTGTGATATGTTGTTTAATTTGTTGTAAATCTGATTCAACTTTTTTAATATTGGTAACCATCACTGTATATCTTATTTTCAAGTTTTTAGCTTTATTGCCAAATAATGTAGAGTTTAAACAATTTTGATATAATAACTCAAAAGGCGTGTTTTTTTATTGAATTCTTTTTTAAAAGGTAAATATACTAAAATATTAGTTAAAATTGTAAGTGATCGATAAACATTGATACATTAGCAATTAAAAGTTAACGTTTTGCATTAAGTATGAACATATGATAAGTCAAGAAATAATTACTCACCACACAAAATTGGGTATAAAATCGGATGAACCTAGAAACTAAATGAACCAAAAATTTCTAAAGAAATAAGCAAGTAATTGACCACACGTATTCTAGCAAAAGTTATTGATCTCAAATCTGAAATCTCAATTGAACTTTTGTGAAATTCTAATAATTTTTTTTCAACGGATTCTGTTTGGTATAGGGTAATGGAATGGACGAAAAAATGGAATGGACAATGCAATGGATAATTACAATTTCATATCTTGTTTGGTTACCATGTGGAAATGAAATAAATTATTATTGTGTATCGTTTGGTAACCAAGAAAAACGAAACAATAAAATCAACGGTGAGTGGTGGTGGTAGTGATTGTGGGTTGTTATAGGTGGCAGTGGTGGCAGAGGTGGTGACGGGTGGTGGTAGTGATTGTGGGTTGTTATAGGTGGCAGTGGTGGCAGAGGTGGCGACGGGTGGTGGTGGCGATGGCGAGTGGCGGTGACGGGGGTGGCGGCCGCGGCGACCGTCGATGGTGGTTGGTGGCGGTGGGTGGCGGCGGCGGGGTAGTTGTGGCGTCGATGGTGGTGGTGGGTGGCCGCGGCGGCGGTAGTTGTGACATCGATGGAGGGTGGATGAAATGATTTTGAGGTAATGAAATGTCTTATTAAATGAGTGATTTCATTCTATTGATCAACCAAACACCATTTTCTTCGTTCTCTCGTAATAATCCATTTCGTTCCGTCTCTCATTTCTGCATACCAAACACTACCTTAATGATATTCCCACACCCTTTTTCACACACTCTCTCTCTCTCTCTCTCTCTCTCTCTATATATATATATATATATATATATATGGTTAGGTTCATGAGTGAACAACATTATTGTTTGTGAACAGAGTGAATTAATCTCAGTCATCCATTTGTTTTTTTGATTAAAAGGATAGGATTGTAATTTTACCTTTAATTTCCATAAATTATATTTAAATCATTTTTTTTAATTCTTGATTTCAGTTACACGTTTCCTATTTAAATCATTTTGTTTTAATTCTTGATTTCAGTTACATGTTTCATATTTTGTAGAGATTATACATTTTCTCATGACATATTTACATTTTCTCATTTTCCAACTTCCTTGGATGATGATTATGTTATTAATAATTAGTAGTGCATGCGGAGTTTGGAAAAAAGCAACGATTTTTTTTTTATTTTGTCCCAATGGCCTCTCAAGTAAATATGGGAAGTAAGGTAAAATAATCTTTAACACCATATCTTCTCTTCTAATAAGAATATAAAAAAATTTCGCATCAATAGCATTCGTAATTTTTTTTATTACATAGTTTATAATACAAGGGGTATAGATTTAAATTTAAATTAATGAAAATGAAGAAATCATCAATAAGATTTTCAATTGAGTTCAGTTTACTAATAAGATTGTAAAGATTTTACCATCTGTTTTTTTTAATAAAAAAGATAAATGTCATACCATATACAAGCACCATCTGGTAATATACTAAAACTTGTTTCTTTTTAATAAAATTGTTTTTTTTTTTTAATTTGTTTATCATCAATAAATACTAATTCTCACTTTTTAATTCTTTTTGTATAAATAGTTCGAATATTTGACATCAAATATGAAGATGGTTATATGTAATAATGTGTCTTTTCCTTAAAATTTTTTTCATCTTTTGTTCAATACATTTCATTCATAGTGATGTTATACATATATGTACTTTTTAATTTACATGTATACGTATGTGTATAAAAAAGATATACATATGTGTATAAAACAGTTTGGCTAAATAGAAATTGTGTATAAAATATATACAAACAGAACTAATAAATGGTTTATACATATATGTACTTGTATTGGATACTCAAAGTACACATATGTATTATTCAAATTACATATGTACGCATGTGTAACGGATATACGCATGTGTAATGGATATACGCATGTGTATAAAACAGGTTGGTTGAATAGTAATTGTGTTTATTTTTAAATTAATAAATTAGTTAATTGGTGAGAGAAATGAAGAGAGAGAATGTAATTAAATATTTAATTGGAAAGAGAACTTTTTTTTTTGAAAGGTAAACTTCATTCACAAGAACACGACGACCCAAGCCGGGCCACCAAAACAAAACAAGATTACATATTCACAAAAGAGAACCAATCCCTCCACTCTACGCCTTTAAATCTAGATCTATTTGAAAACCAAAAATAACTAAGAGCCTTTATCTCGCTAATTAAGCTATTGATACAAGCCGGGTTCGAATCTTGGTGCCCGCATACCCACGGCCAGGCTCTTCGAATTCCGGTTGGGGTATTCACCGCCATGCAGTATTGGGACGGTACTAGCTGCGGAGTGAGAACACTCCGGCGGATGGGAGGTCCGTGCAATTACCCCCCCTACAAACCGAACCATTAGAGAATCTGACTTTATTCCTTGCCCGCCAAATAATCCAGCATGTAACCATGATAATTCCATGAATCGCCTCCTTTTTCTTCTCCGGTAACCTGCTGTTGCTGTGATATGTCAGAAGATCACGGATCGAAAAAGCATAAATGTTGGGTATACGGCACCAATTGCTGATTGCATTCCAGATGTTCGACGTGATATAGCAAGCGATGAAGAGATGATCAGCAGTTTCATCATCAGATCGACACAGAGAGTAGCCCGGTTCGCTTATGCCCACGTTCCTTCTCCTTAATGCATCTGCAGTTGCCACTTTGTTCAGCTCCATTCTCCAGGAATGGATGTTGACTTTGGCTGGAACCCAAGAACACCAATCCAAAACGAACGAGTCTTCCTGCGATTGATTCCTGATCAGCAAATATTTGACTGATTTGACCGAAAAAACCCCATCTTCATCCGCTGTCCATTTCCACCGATCTTTCCCGGAGGTTATATGAACGCTGTTAAGGAGATCCTTTAATTGGTCAAGCATGGCGACCAAACTTGAATCCGATAGAACACTGTTCCAGCTCCATGAATACCGGTCCTCATTATCTTGCGAAATAAGCCTGTTAGCAACAGTAGTTCTTTTGTCAGCTTCTAATCTGTAAAGTTCTGGAAAAATCACTTTTAACGGCTCGTCTAAGATCCACACGTCGTGCCAGAAGGCCACTCCCTCTCCGTTGCCGATGAAACCTTTCATGAAATACCCAAGCGGACGACCTTCCACCTTAGTTTTGACAAAATTCCTTGCTATATTGTTCCAAACTCCTGAAAGTGTTTTTCTATACGGAATACACTCCCAACCCGATCTGCTAGAATGAAGAGCGATGATAATTTTCTTCCATAAATTGTTCTCTTCCGTCTTGAATCTCCAACCCCATTTAGTTAGCAAAGAATTATTAATCACCTCTAGCTTACTTAAACCCAAGCCTCCCTGTTTTTTGGGACACGAAACCTTCTCCCAAGCAACCCAATGCATCTTTTTTTCTTCCCCGGACCCGCCCCAAAGAAACTTCTTTATCATGGCTTCTAAATCCAAAATGATTTTCTTAGGAGCCTTATATAGAGAAAAATAAAATGATGGAAGACTTTCCATGACCGCTTTGATTAACACCACTCTTCCTCCAATCGATAGAAGATGAGACTTCCATTTAGCAAGACGGGCTCTAAAACTTTCAATAACCGGGCTCCAATTTGAAATCCTATTCATATTCGCTCCCACTTTGAGCCCGAGATATTTGAAAGGAGGGCAATCAAATTTACAACCGACTAGATTAGCCATCTCCTCAATATCAACCAAACCCACTCCAATACCGAAGAGATAAGATTTATCGATGTTAGATTTAAGACCGGAGCAAATGAAAAAACAACGTAGAATTCTCACCACATTTATTAACTCACCTCTAGACCACTCTCCCATAACAATGGCGTCGTCCGCATATAGAAGATGAGAAATGTTCGGCCCGTTACTAGGAGTCGAAATTCCTTTTATAATCCCCCCGTTAATTGCTTTGATCACCATAACTGAAAGGGCCTCCATCACTACTTGTTAGTGCATTACGTCTATTGACTTCGTCTTGTATCATGTAATAGGATAGGATAGGATTATCAGTGCACGAGGTTCGAGAAACTGAGAAATGAGATTTAAGTGATGATTTCGCTTGAAATGAACTTGTGACAAGTTCAAGCGAAATTCACATAAACAGATTTCGCTTGAACTAGTTCTGGTTGCATTCAAGCGAAATCCAAGCAAAAGATTTCGCTTGAACTTGTTTCAGTCACCTTCAAGCGAAATCTCACTTCTATAAATAATGCACTTGTCATTTCATTTGGTACGACTTCTGAAATCTGTAACGAAGTGCTGCCAAAGTCTGTTCAGGTTGTAAACAGTGTTATTATCAATATTAGTGACAGATTAAAGAGTATCAAGTTGTTTCCATGTCCGTTCACTGATTCCGCCTTTGAATCGGATTTAAAGCTCTTCTGAACGACTCAGTCAGGTCATAAAACGGTCCTACAAGCGGTATCAGAGCTCAGGAAGAAGAGTTTAGCTTGATATCATCTATTTTCTGAATTCTACACCTTCTTTTTCAATCTGTACAAGTTTTAACGGTCAAAATTGGATTAAAGTTTCACGGATTGTATAAAATTACATATTGACAAACCCTGGAAAGTTTCATTGCATAATTCAATGTAAAAATGACAAAAACTGGATAGAAACTAGATTTTGCTTGAAAGAACAACTACTGGTTTCGCTTGAAAGTGGATATTCAAGAGATTTCGCTTGAAAAACTCAGCAAATTTCGCTTGAATATATTGTTTGATTTCGCTTCAAAACATCATCTTGAGATTTCGCTTCAAAACATCATCTTGTGATTTCGCTTCAAAACATTATCTTGAGATTTCGCTTGAGATTTAGCTTAAGATTTCGCTTGGGATTTCACTTGAAGTTATTTCAGCTGTTTTCGCTTCAACTGATCAACTAGTGATTTCGCTTGAACTTTCTATTTCGCTTGAAAAGTGAAATTTCTTGTCAAGATTATTTCAAGACAACCGAGTATCAGTCTGTTTCAGAATATTTGATATTGTGTATACTGATTGTGTTTGTTTGATTATCTTGTTCAGGTTTACATCATGGCTGAGGAATTCTACAATACGTTTTTCAATGCGTTCACATCTGAATCGTCTGATGTAGCAAATGTTACACCAAAAACCATTACTAAGGTGCTCAATGAAAACATTAAGCATGATAACTTTTACGGAACTCACTCAAAGCCACCATCTCTGGAAAGCATTGATGATTATACCTGGTGGAAAGAACGTTTCATCAACTGGGCAAAGGCGTATGCTCATGAAAGTTGGTTTTGCTTGGAGTATGGGTATGAAAAACCAAAAGACGAGAAAGGCGAAGATCTAGTATTCAAGAAGTTTTCCAGAGAAGATAAAGCTGAATACGGAGCTGAACAGAGAATGATAGCATTGATTCAGTCAGCAATCAGAAATGATATTTTTGCTTTACTAACTCATGATGGATCATCTAAGTCTGTTTGGGAAGCTTTACGTGTTAAAGCTGAAGGGGGTAAACAGATTAAAAAGAACAAAATCGCTTTATTAAAAAAAGAATTTGATCTGTTTGATAACATAAAAGGAGAGTCGGTGAGGCAAATGATTGAGAGATTCTGTCATCTTAAAATTGAATTGGAAAGATTAGATATAAATAAAACAAGAGAGGAATTGATAGACAAAGTGATTGAAGCGTTACCACGAGCTGATCAGTGGCAAACGTTTGTTTTTATTTTGAAAAATGATGCTTTGTATGATACAATTACTCTTGATGCTTTGTTTGAAAAGATTGAAAGTCATGATCTAGAGCTACAAAAGCAAAACAAGATGACTGATTCTTCACATCAACAGAACGTTGGCTTGTACTACAAAAGCAGTGTGCTTTCTGAAAAAGGCGTTGGTTCACCAAAAACAACATTTAGTGGTGAAAAGATGAAAGAACCACCAACAACGTCAACAAGTCATCATTCTGGATATCATTCATCTTCAAAGACAAATTCTGATGATTCTGAAGAAATTCTGTGCAACATTGCTCTTAAACTGAAGAATTCTCCAGAAATGAGCATCAATGCAGCAAAACAGCAAATGAGTTTTCTTGCATCTGTTCTGGAGTCATATGAAGGTCTTGTAGCTGGCAAAATTGGAAACTCCGAATTGACCAAAGAAGACTACGACCAGATTGATCCGGAAGATATGGAGCTCATTGACATCTGTTGGTGTTTAGCTAGTTGTATCCGAAGAGCTCAGAGGTATATGGAGATTACCGGGAAACAATCGCTTGGAGGTGCTTCAACAAAGCTTGGATTTGACAAATCCAAAGTGACCTGCTTCAGATGTAGGCAAAAGAGTCATTTCAAAAGAGAATGCAGAAACTCTGAAGTTGCTGAAGGAAGTGAACGCCCTTTCAACGATGATTATTATCGAAAGGCGATTTACCATCGAAGCAGAGAAGAACCAAAGTTGATCGAAGATAAGCCGAGAGAAAAATCAAGAGCATATGCAGTAATCTATCCTGTTGAAGGATTTGACTGGAGCACAGTTTGTCCAGAAGAAGATCGTTTAGAGAATGTTCGTAAAACAGCTCAAGGGAGAGCTATGACAGAAGAAAGAAAGTTTGTTTTTGTTGCTAAGATTCAAGATGAAAACAAAGACAAAGACACTACTGAAGTCCATGAAGAAAAAGTCGAGATCAAAGAAAAAACTCGAGAAGAGATCTTGAGTGAGAAGACCTACAGAGAAAGAAACGTGGTCTATAACAGAATGGATGATATGCAGGAGGAGTATGAGATGGCTGTCGGTAGCAAAAGATGGGATAAAAAGAGAGAATGCTATTATAACAGAGAAGGAGAACCGGTTGTTCCCAAGAAAGACATAATTTTCGATGATGTTCTTCTCAAAGTCCCGTTGAGAGCTGAATACTATAGAAATGTATTGAAAGATGACACATACGTTAAGAGATTTGAAAAGGAGACCAGATATGCTTTGTTATCGTGTCTGAGAAAAAGGGATGAGGAGAGGATGAAGAAGAATGTTGAAGAAATGGTGAATAATCTGAAGAAAGATGCTGAAGAGGTTAAAACAGAAACTGTTGAAGCTGAAGTTGTGAAGGAAATTAAAAATGAAGAAGTTGTTGTGAATGAAGAGGCTGAGAAAGCTGTTATTGAAGAACAGCAGTTTAAAGAAGAGGTGAAGAAAGAAGAAAAAGAAGAAAAGAATGAGAATGAGGAAGCTGATAATGTTGGTGATGAAGTTGGTGTTGAAGAAAAGCAGAATGTTGCTGAGCAGACAGAGGTTGCTGAAAACACAGAAGTGCCAATCACTGAGGTAAATTCTGATTCTGAAAACTTGAAAATGATTGATCAGTGCAAGAAATGCATGGAACCGTGCAGAGCTTGTACTGAAAAAGATGAGCAATTTAGAATAAGAAATCTTGAGTTCACAAAAATTGAACAGATTTTCAAAGAAAAATGCAAAGAAATGCTAGAAAAAGAATTTTTTTTAAAGAAAATGATGAAAAACTTTCAGAAAAATGTAACAAATTAGAAAAGGATAATGAAGTTTTGAAAGAAAATGTTTTGAAAATGACAAATGAATGTGAACAAAAAGAAATTGCTTGTCAAGAAATGAAAAAGGAATATGACTCAATGAAATTATCATATCACATTACAAAAGAGTCATATGATAAAGTGAAAGACGAAATGAAATATGCTCAATCAAGAATGAATTATTTGTCTGAAACAACCAAAGAGCTTAAACGAATGTATGCTATAAAACAAGATGTTGTTAATTCCTATATTGAGGATGTTGCTAAGTTGAAGCGACAGATTGCTGATTAAGAACAGGATAACAACAAGTTAAAGAGTTACCATGTGTCGTCATATGTGCTTGAACGAATTTTCAATATAAAACCGGGTGATGGTGAGTTTGAGCAGAATAAGAAAGGCACTGGCTCAGAGTTTCATCAAGTTCCACCACCGGGAAAATTTGCATTTTATGATGAGGAAAAGGTTGAAAAAGCTTTCAACATGGTAGACCAATTGCCAGACAACATTGACATAACCTATTCCAAATCTGATGATTCTCATGATTCAAAGGTGGTAGGTAAAGTCGTTGAAAGTGTGTTGAAAGAAGAGTCAGTTGTTACAGGTAAATCTGAATCACAGGATGAAGATGAAGGAAATCTTCATGATGGTTATCTAAAAAACACAAAATCCGAGAAAAATTTGAATGATGATTCGAAAGGATTGGTTTATACCATGATTGGATCGGACAAATTGTTCTTAGATGTTGTTTTCCCGATTCAGAATGTGATTTCAGAAAAGGTTGATAAAGTTTTCAAAATGGTTGAGATTGAGAAGTCTGAGATTTCAAAGTTTGTTGGTAAGAGTCATAAAGGTTCGTATAACAAACCTGGTTTCAAAAAGAAGAACATGAAGGCTGGGTTGGGTTATAAGAAGAAACAACATCGCAACATAAATGAAATGCCAAATTTTCAGGCAAAATTGAGTTTTGTTCAAGGAGACAGTTTAGAAAAAGAAAAAGAACTCAAAATGAGACAGTCTAATGATGAGTTCTTTGCTCAAAAGAAAAAACAACAACCACAGGTCAAAGATGTGTCCATGAGAACATGTTTCAAATGTGATAAAAAAGGACATCTTGCACGCAAGTGTCCTAATCTAAAACCTGTGGATGTTGACAAAAAGAAGATTGATGCTGAAAAACAAAAATCTGAGAATGTGAGACAAAGGTCAACCAAATTTGATTCGAAACAAACTTGGAGGTACAATACAAACAAGTTTGATTCAAATCAAAACTGGAAATCAGACCCGAATAGGTTCGATTCTAGACAGATCTGGAATTCTCACACACCCAGATTTAGAACAACACAAAGTTGGAAAACAACTGTTGATATGATAAAACCTCAAGAGTTTTGGAAACCAAGAGTTGTTGTTCAAAATCAAAATGTTCAAAAAGTTTCACATTTTTACAAACGAGGAACACCAAAAGGTCAAACATGGAGTGTTAAGAAACATGTTGAATTGGTAAAAGATGAGAAAGTTGAAGTTAAAATTGAGAAAATTTTTGTGAAAAATGACAAAGAATTTCCAGCATTGAATGAAAACTATTGTGTTGAAATGCCTAAGGTTAAACAGACCTGGGCTAAATTGTTCAAGTAATTGAATAGTTTGTTTGTGCAGGTGCTCATGGAATTTAAAGATTGTGAAATTGGAGATTGGTGCAGCCTAGAACAACGAGAGGAGGCTGCTGCTGGACCCTGTGTTGGTTGAAACAGGAAGTTTATATGTTTTCTGTAAATAAATAAACAATATTTCAAAAACCCTAAAAAATTGAAAAAATTTGTAAAACCAAAAATATGTTTGTTTTTAATTTTTGTCAAATATTCAAAAATACAAAAATATGTGTTGATTGAATACGCCGAAACCCTCACGGCTGAACAAACATGATTACTTTCACCAGATTGAAAAACGGTTTCAAACTGTCGAAAATCAATGGGTTGTAAATCATGGGGGTATGTATATTTTCTGCATATCAGAGCACTTTAAGCAGAAAATGGATGGCGAGACAAAGCTATCAGTGTTGGTTGTCAAATTTTCTTTAAATGATTTTGCATTTTAGGGGGAGAAAATATTGTTAGAAAATCCAAAAACATTTGAAAATTTGAAAAAGCCAAAAACGTGATAAAATTTAAAAATTGAGTTTTTGCGTAAAAAGAGGAAATGATAGTACATCAGTAGACAGTTACAGTACGCTAAAGAAATGGAAAGTTTAAATGTGTTAAACGATCTCACCGTGGATGTGTCGGTAGATTTTTATACACTTAGTAAACTTTTTCGGGATATAAACATAAATTCAAACTTGCTTATTTCGTGGGGAACACTACTTGGATATATA
Organism: Helianthus tuberosus; assembly: GCA_030545235.1. Lineage (NCBI taxonomy): Eukaryota > Viridiplantae > Streptophyta > Magnoliopsida > Asterales > Asteraceae > Helianthus > Helianthus tuberosus. Next base: position 18,062 of record JARYGA010026873.1, on the reverse strand, counting down.
GGTAACCCCTGAAATCTCGTTTGAAAGGTCTTGTATTCTGATATACTAGGTTTTTATACTCAATGATGTCTGGGGTATTATTCCGGGACTTCTGCTGAATGGAAGTTCTGACCTAGTCCTCGAATAATACTTTCCGCAAATGCTTGAAACATAGCATCACCCTCAGCATATATGATAAGACAATAAAATTGCTTAGCAATGCTGTTGTAAAAAAGATCCTCTAAAGGGGACACACTCAAGCTGAGTCATGATCTCTCTGCTGAACGGTAGTTCTGACCTGAGCTCTCATGATTCTTCATAATTTATTAACCCCTTACATATATCATTTGTGTTATAATTGCCTGTAAGACTGAATATTGGGATCTGGATACGGGAGTATATTCAACAGGTGGGACACATGAATGAGTTTAAGTTCTTAATACATCTAATTCGTATCCTGATTAAGTTGAACTTTGTGTGAAAATTTAAGTGGATCAGTATATCGACAATCTAAGTGAATTGTTTAATTCTTACTGTGTAACTAAGCTCAACGGTACTTGTGACTTGTCAAAAACTGATATGATCCTCTGACGCATACTCAAACAAAAATATTGTCTGTAAGTATGTTTGTACATATTTTTTTTACTGCTTTATATTTTCAGAAAAATACAAAAAGATTTTGATTTCTGCTTTATTTTCGACAACCGATGTCTGAGTGCTGAATTTCAAAATCTAAAGTAAGCTGATTGTGTTTCTGAAAAATAAAACAAGTTCATTAATTTGAAACTTGAAGTTTTAAAATAAAAAATTTTCAAAAACAATTTGTGATATCTCCAAGGTCATTAACTTGAACTTGGATGATAAACTGTGAGGGAGTTGGATTCTTTAACATTGCTAAATCTATACAGTTTGTTGATAGGGGGAGTAGATTAGAGAAGTTGATTGATAATATGAAAACATTGTATTTATAGATGTTTGAGTGTTTGCAGATAGTCCAGACTACGATCCCGAGAGCAGAGTTTAAGGGGGAGTCTGAAGAAAAGCTTGAAGCAAAGAGAAGCTTGTAGATGGAAAGCTAGGTGTCGATCCCAAAGCACGGAAGCTTGATGAAAGGGGGAGCCTGAAGCTGATAGATGAAGAGAAAGATTGTTGGATGCTTACATTGTTACAACTTAAATGAGAAGGCAGAATGATCAAGACTGAAGATGTGTCATTTTGAAGATTAGTCACTGAAGACTTCGTCAATATCCGAGGGGGAGTCTGTTAGTGCATTACGTCTATTGACTTCATCTTGTATCATGTAATAGGATAGGATAGGATAGGATTATCAGTGCACGAGGTTCGAGAAGCTGAGAAATGAGATTTAAGTGATGATTTCGCTTGAAATGAACTTGTGACAAGTTCAAGCGAAATTCACATAAACAGATTTCGCTTGAACTAGTTCTGGTTGCATTCAAGCGAAATCCAAGCAAAAGATTTCGCTTGAACTTGTTTCAGTCACCTTCAAGCGAAATCTCACTTCTATAAATAATGCACTTGTCATTTCATTTGGTACGACTTCTGAAATCTGTAACGAAGTGCTGCCAAAGTTTGTTCAGGTTGTAAACAGTGTTATTATCAATATTAGTGACAGATTAAAGAGTATCAAGTTGTTTCCATGTCCGTTTCACTGATTCCGCCTTTGAATCGGATTTAAAGCTCTTCTGAACGACTCAGTCAGGTCATAAAACGGTCCTACACTACTAAGAAAAGAAAAGGAGATAACGGGTCTCCTTGTCTCATACCTTTTTCACATTTGAATGTAAACGTGGGCGATCCATTAACCAACACCGACGAGTTAGCCGATTTCAGAATTCCCATAATCCAAGAACACCATTTGTCGTGAAAACCCATCTGACGAAGAATATTCACAACAAAATTCCAATTCACGTTGTCATATGCCTTGTCAAAGTCAATTTTAAGAATGAACGCCTTGTGTTTTTTCTTTTTTATCCACGAGATAAGCTCATTAACAATAAGGGGGCCGTCCAAGATAAATCTTCCCTTTAGAAAAGCGGATTGATTCTCCGAGATAACCCCACCAAGAACACTCCTCAGCCGATTCGCTAATACTTTTGAAATAGTCTTACTGATAACTCCCACCAAATTAATAGGTCTGTAATTAACGAGGGAAACCGGGTCTTTAACTTTAGGCACTAGGGCAATAAACGAAGCCCCACTACCTAAAGTAATCTCTCCTGTATTGTAAAACCAATCAAAGATTCTTCGAAAATCATCCTTGAATAAGTTCCAGAAGTGCTTTATGAATCTAAAATTCATCCCGTCTGGACCTGGAGCTTTCTCGCCTCCACAATCAAAAACCGCTTGTTTGATTTCCTGCTCCGTAAACGGTTCAACCAGAACATCCCGATCCAAATCTGAAATCTTCTTGATGTTTGAACAATCCAATTCCGGTCGATAATGGGAGTTCTCTCTAAATTTATCACGAAAAAAAGAGAGAACTTGCTTCTTGATCAAAGCCGATTTAGAACACCAAGTTCCTTCTACATTGAGCCCATGTATCGAATTTGACACTTTCCTGTTGTTAATCAAGGCATGAAAAAATTTGGAATTCTCGTCACCGTCTACAGCCCATCTCATCCGAGATCTTTGTTTTAGGTCCGAGTTTTTCCTATATTCCACATCCTTCACAATTTTTCTATTCTCAGCCAATATCCACTCCTCATCTTCCGTGAGATCCCTTGTTTCCATTTCTAGCTCCAGTAATTCTAATTCCTCAATAGCCAGATTCACTTTCTCTTTTTCTTTGGCCAGGAACTCATCCCTCCACACCTTAAGCTGGGCTCTAATGTGAGCGAATTTAGAAGTAAGGCTAGCATCCGGAGGGTCAAAGACCTCAAAGCTCTCCGAAGCATCGACGGCAACCTCTTCAAAACCAGGCTGGCCGATCCATGAACTAAACACCCTAAACGGACGCGGACCGAACTTGAGGTCAACGACTTCCAAAATAATAGGACAGTGGTCCGAGTGTCTACCAGGAAGCGCACGCACACACGCTTGAGGCCACCCATTGAAAAATTCTGAACAAACCAAGAACCGATCCAATTTACTAAGTTTCCTTCCGTTGTCTCTAATGCAAGTGAACTTCCGCCCCTGCATAGGAAACTCTAACAACCCATTATCGAAGATAAATTTGTTAAAGTTCTCTGCACAAACTGCTTTGAACTTCGATCGTTTCCTTTCCTCCTGAGAACGGACAGCATTGAAATCGCCCGCTAACACCCATTTACCTTCTAACGACCCAATCTGAGCAGAAACGACCTCCCAAAGCTGGCGTTTAGCCACGACACTTTGAGGAGCATACACATTCATAAGATTCATTGCCGCCCCATTACCGACAAGAACTCCTCTAATAATAAGGAAACTCCTATTCTGAATAATTTCTTCTACTTTGAAAAAACAAGGGTCCCACATCCAAATCAGCCCACCTGGTAAGCCCACTGAAGCCACATAGGCGAATTCAAAATTGTTATTCCCCCAGAATCCCACCAAATCTGCCTTAGACACCGAATCCGATTTAGATTCCTAAAGGGCAACAACCCCAATTTTGTTTGACATCCTTAACTCTTTCACCCAATTTGCTTTGACACCCCCACTTAACCCTCTGATGTTTAAGCATAAAATATTCATTGATTAACATTGTACTTACCTTCACCTTTGATCGCATCAATAACAAGATCATTATGGTTGCTGAAATTAATACCGATAACATTCCCGATTCTGATAGTTGCTTCAATTTCATCAGGTACCTGAGCATCATAGGTATCTGCGATACCTTCCACACCATCGTCCGATGTACCTTTATCATCAGCGTCCGGGGGCTCAGCATTTTGAATAGTTCCTTCAACCTCTAAAACTTGCTCTCTATTGACCCCAGAATCGAGCTCCTGTCTAGTCTCCACCTCCTTATCCATTCCTTTATCTTGAACAGGGAAACCGTACTTGTCTTTAGGGGCCACATTTAAATCAAAATTAAAAACCCCACTATCCCTGGGCCTCTTTTTGGGTCTTTCCTCCGAAACGGGACTGGTCATTCTACCATGTCTATGGGTTTTAGACCTGGGCTTCCTAAAAGAAGGAGTCTTTTTGGGCCTCCCAGATGGATCCGAGGAATTAAAGAATAAAATATCCTTACAAAAGGAGGTATAGTTATTATTAAGCACCTGGGTCCCATTTAGAGAAAAAGGCGGCTCTGAATTAAAAGATTTACAAGCATGCGCTGCCAAATTATCATTATCCATGCACGTAGCGTTCGGCTCCAATTGACTGTTGGAGTCCCCATGAGTGACATCAGTAGCCTCTACCGTTCTTCCTCGAACCACACCCGCCTTTTGGTATTCCAACTCTTACCCTTGGGGACTATTGGTATTCTTGTCTTTACCTGAATGTGGCATTTCCGGCGAAGGAACAACACCGTCCGGTGTGGGAACAGGCCCCACAGAATCTGGGCACCACTCGCACTTCTCTTCTTCGATCCAAACTCGATAAAGTTTATCTTTCCACTTCAACGTAACTTGATTATGGATTCTATTGCCGTCTCCTACCAGTAACCCAATCCAGCTAACTGATAGATCTCGGTCGAACGACTCCAACTGAGATCCATAAACGATCTTGCCGAAATGTTCCGCAATGTTGTTAAGGACATCGTTATCCGCTAAATGAAAGGGAACACCGAGAATTCTTACCCAAGCAATGCGTTCAAACGGGAGCGATTGACAATTCCAAACGTCAAGGCATTTGAACCACTCCTTCCAAACGTTGTGGTCCAACAGAAAGTTATTGCAGACTTCTTCTTCTTCGAACTTTAACAACATCGTTAGGCCACCCAGGTAACTCAATGAAACCCCCTTAATTCTGCTCTCCATCAGTAATGAATTCAGTTTCCTCATAATCCGAAGGTCCTTGCATCTCCCGATTAAAGCATAACCTATCAGTTCGTTAAAAGCTGTCGTCTCGTCTGAAACTTCAATACAATAATTCGGGACCGGGATCGACGTCGGGTGTTGTCGGACCATAAACCTTCTGGCCATAGGAAGAGGAGCTTGGATCCTTGTTAAACAGTTCACTGAAAAGCTTACCTTTTCCTTGGTTAATGAAGGCGTTTCCGTGTGTCTTTGTTTCCTGATGAGGATTTTTTAGATTTTTTTAGGTTTTTTAGCTATTTTTGGTTGTGTTCACTTTGGTTCTCGCGGTTCTCGCAATAAAGGTGGTTCGCGCATGAACCTTACCCTATATATATATATATATATATGTATAGGAACGGGATCATGAGAAAACGCTCAAATGTGTGAGAACGGTGAGAACGCAACCTGGCCCAACACGTGGCGCGGGTCTTGATCAGGGTCCGAGGGGTTTTTTTTTGTCTTTTCAATATTCTTTTTTTCCCAACACGGTATAATATTTTTTTTGGCGTCTATGATATTTTTGGCGTTAATTGTATTTATTAAACTTTTTGGCGTTGAATTAATTGTTTTTGTGTCACATAGATAATTTTTTGGCTTTATAGCGTTTTCTGGTCAATTTTTTTGGGTTTTATGTGGCGTTTTGTATAATAATTCACTACGATTCATTAATATTTTCAAAAGTTAACAACAAGAATAAATGTTTTTTTGGCGTTTAGTGAATTTTTTGGCGTTTAATACATTTGACAAGTTGCTTTGCCGGCACCCGTTCTCACAGTTTTCACACTTCTAGCGTTTTGCTGTTTGTAGTTTTTGGCGTTTTATATAATAGTGTATTTTATTTGTAGAGAATTAGATAACAAAACAACAGATAACTTTATAACAAAAACAATATAAAATGAAAAAGAAAAAAAATAAAAAATGGTAATCTAATTTCACTTCCAAATCTTCACTCTCATCAACTCCTTCTTCTTGAATTTGTTTTTGGCGTTTTTAACCTTTTGAATACCTTAGCTAGATGACAACTTTCCTACATAAACCCCGTATTTTTCAGATGAAGCTGCTTAGTGGCATCATGTTTTTTGGTGTGATATTCTTGTTTGGTGGCATGTCATTAAAGATCAACTCTTGCTTGATGCTATTTGTAATAATGGAGTCCAAAATAGCATTTTACACTTGTGTTGATCCCTTTATTCCATGCCGATATTCATCAAGAACAAAGCTCACATGATGGCATATCATTGTCATCAGTCTCTTTTTCTTGAATATTTGTCCATCTCATTCAGAAAAATATTATTGAGATAATCCCCTTAGAAGAAGAATCCATTCAGTGAAAGCTTTGCTATCTGTGGTTATTTTAACTAACATTTTTGGCGTTTTAAAGTGAGTGGTTTCTAGAGGATCTGGCGTTTGTTTTTCTGGGTGTGATCAATTCATTGTGTATAGACCCCTCTCTTATAGTAGTTTTTTTGGCGTGTAGTTTAGGCGAGATTTTTTTTATTGTAATAAATGATAGTAATAAAGTAACCGTCTTTTTCAGTTACTGTTTTTGTATTTACTGTTTTGATCAGCTTTTATCAGTTTATAGGTGATAGACACGTCCCATCTTCTAAGTTTGGCGTTTTTTTAAATGGCGTTATGCAGACCAAGATAACAAAATACAATAATGGAGAAAATAAAATATTAAGCAGGAAAAATATTTTTTGTTATTTTTGGCGTTTTGTAAGGAATAACCTTTTTAGTATTTTTTTGGCGTTTTGCTAATAAAGAGATAAAAATATCATTTAATTATCTTAAAAAAAAAGATTACACAGAAGAAAAAAAAAGAGGAAAAAAAATTAAAACCCTTCGTCAGAAAGTACTTTATCCGAAAAGTATCCATCACTTGCGTCATCTTCTTCCTCGGAGTCTTCATCTGGATCTTCATCCATGTCATCACCTTCACCTTCATCGGCTTCTTGTTCCTGAAGATTCTGAAGCCTCCACTTGAACATGTCTTGCATTAACTCCAATTTTGAGTCCATTTCTGTGTTCGTACAAGTGGCGTTATGCAATTCTTCCATGAAACCAAGACCCTGCTTTGTCATGATGTTTTCAAGCCAGTAGACTTCCTGCTTTCCGTTGTCATATATAACGGTCACCATGTCTGTTTCATCATCAAAACGCCATGATGTCATGACTGGGTCCGGCTTCACATCTGCTTTGATTGGTCCAAATTTCTTGGTTAATGCTTTCATAAGCATATGTGTTTCATGGCATTCGTTGTCTATAGAGCGATGCCAAGGGATAAGATACCCCTCTGTACCTCTTCTTCCTTCTTCAAAATTGCCCTGACCGTCTTAACATACACCCTCCTTCTGTTGTCAAAACGAAGGACGAATCGCCTTATTGCCAGAGTGTATCTCCACGAAAGGATTGTTGCCATTTTTGGCGTTTTGGTTAAGTTGGCGTTTTTGGTTAAAGATGTTTTTGCAGAAATGGATAGATTTAAGTGATTATTGTGACAACTCGTATTTTAGAACCTTCCGTTGTACTTTGATGTAATCTATATGAACGTTATGTGATTAACTAATGTGTTTGTTTGCAATGGAATGTTATGTTATGATTATGTGATTGTAATGTGAATATTGTATGTTGGTCGCACAACATAAGACCGATCGCACAAACCCTTTTGGGCCGCACAAGTTGTCCCTTGTCATGCACACTCTTCTCGGCCACTTTGCTTGAACTCGAGACCAAGGGTAGCCCAAAGAAGGGTTCGGCCCACCCATCTTATACGCATACACATACTCCTTAGGGAGTTTTGCTTCTCATTTTTTTAGCAAACACAAGAAGATACACCAAACCCTAGCTCTCTCTCTTCTCCTTCCTCTTGTGCGACGGTAACAACCTTTCATCCTTGAAGCCGACAGCTATCTTAATCCTCTCGAGGTCTTTGTGATTCCTACCTAGCATTCGGTTAGTATATGATTACTATTGCTCGACATTGATTATTGTTATAACTTGATTGAATGATAATATTGTTAAGTGTTTGATCTCGTTTTACTTGATGCTAATAAGTAGCACGGTATGATAGAGGGATTCTTGATAAACACCTTGTGATAATTAACAGTTAGATCTAATATTGTAACATGATTGATATCGGCCGAGGATGTAGAATTGGTAGTAATCGGTTCGCATGTTGGATGTTGTTTGAGGACATGTATAAACGGTATGAATGAATGATCTAATGGTGATGAACATTTGATGTAATGAACATTCTGATTAATCCAATTTGATTTAAATGATAGTGGTTGTTCATGATTAGGTTAGAGTTCTAAGTAAATTAATTGATAGGTGTTTGATTTGTGTCTGATCATAAGTAAATTGATGATTTGATTATGCTTAGGTTTATATTAATTGATTGAAAATTGATTGTTAAAAATCGTGTAATCATGGAATTTGTAACTGAATCCATAAAATTACGGCCACATATAACTGATCGCACAAGCCAAAACGCACAAGTCCCTGATCGCACAAGTCAGTCTAACAAGCTAGTATTACATATAGTGCCACTATTAAAAGCATACGGTACAACTCTTTTAAGCATGATCGCACAACAGGCTGTGGATCGCACAAGACAGTGCTGATCGCACAAAACGATTGGGCTCGCTCAACCTCAATAGCCCAACACTTGAATCACACAATTAGGCCTTATACATAAGTGGTACTGTTGAGTATGATATGTGATGTTAATCATTTGACGTGATTCTATGTGTATGCCATGAATAATCTGTGTATGTAACCTGTGAGTTTATGTGTAAACATACGTGATTTACTTGAACCTAGACATGACTTGTATGGTAACCATGTTATGATGTGGTTGACCCCAATTAGCTCAAGTGACCTTTCTTATTTATCTGCCGAGCTAATCTAAGGTGAGTTCACCCTTTCTACATGGCATGGGATTCCCGGTGGTTTGGGAATGGGTTATTGTATACTAAGGAAACCTGCGTATTCTCCTTGGGCAGAATACGTACTCCCGCCCTCTTAAGTGAAGGGTGACAACATTGAAACCTGCGTGTTCTCCTTGGGTAGGACACGTTGTAACGCCCTGCTTCTTTGTACTTTCCATAATTAGAAAGTCTTGCTTGTATTTCTATTTTTGGAAACCTTGTGTTCTTGTAATCGTTCTTTCCTTGTAACCGTTGTAAAATCCGAGACTTGGATCATAAATAAAACTCGTATTTTGTTACATACATGTTGTACATACTTTATACATGCTCATACATTCAATTTCGTGAAACAAATGATGCTTATTCGTAATCCTTGGAAACTATGTGCTAAACTTGCAAATATGTGAAACTTATGCATAAAACGTGTTTCGATCATAAACGATACATAAATACGACCTTAATACGCTTAATTATATTTGGTTTATGTTCTTCATACTTTATTTGGCCTTAAACTATGCTTTCATGGCGAAAATAGCCCCTAAAACACTTAAAAACCCAAAATAACAAACTTCAGGGGCCTAATTGCAATTTAATGAAACTTCAGCTGTAACATTCCTATTTTTATCATATAAATTATAGGTTTGGTTAAATTTATTAACCACTAGTAACTAGTAAATAGTTTATTTTAATATAATTATTCAACCCAAATAGTTTTAAACACTATTATATATAGTTGGTTAAAATAATATAATTAATTGGCCTGAATCTAGATGACCTTTCTAATAAAATAAAAGTATATAAAAACTTATATTATTAAACAGGTATATTACGGGCACTGTTGCAGAAATCGGCCTAGGCGGCCGATTAATCGCCGCCTAGGCGCTAGGCGGTAGTTTACTGACTAATTTTAACCTAGTCGGTCCAATTAATCGGTTTTAGTCAAAGTCGGTCAAAGTCGGAATTAATCGGTGAAAATCGGTCTTAGTCGGAATTAATCGGACTAATCGGTCCAGTCTTTTGCAGCCCTTTAAACCGATTAGTCGGAATTAATCGGAATTAGTCGGTCTTAGTCGGAATTAATCGGACTTGGGGTATATTAAGTTTGGGTATTTTGATATTTAGCCCCTCTATCTTGCACTAGTTTACATATGGTTCCTAAACTTGTAAAATTATATATAAAAAGTATAAAATTAACTACATATTTATAAAAAAAAATGTAAAATTATATATAAAAGTCCAATCCGATTAATCCCGATTAATCCCTATTAATCCCGATTAATCCCTAGGCGGTACCTCACCGCCCGACTAGCGCCTAGCGCCTTCTACAACATTGATTACGGGTAAGTTAACTGTTAGAAATATGAAGTAACTAGACGGGCCAGGAACTGTATAATAATTAAATTATAAAAATACCTTACATTTGAACCTACTCCGTTTTTAATGAAACTTGGTTCAAAATGTAGACAAAAATATTCTCGTTCTAATAACATATTTATTATTTTCTAGAACGTTATATTTTAGAAGTTATATGCGCCAAATAAGTAAAGCAGTTAAATTAATTATAATATATAAATTAATAAAATAATAAATAATAATCAAAATTTTTCATTTAAGTGAAATGGACGTGTGTCCCCATTTTTAATAAAATAATGATTAAATTTAAAAGAAATGAAAATTTGATATACGTGTGTATGATAGAATATTTCCAACTCAATTCATGCATTTACTGCATATGTGTACGTGGACTATTATAAAGTAACCTCCAAGTAATTTAGAGCTATAAATAAGAAGCATAACTCACAATTCTCATTCCTTCAAAAGTTCTTTTTCGCCACTATCGTTTATACATACACACATATATATATATATATATATTTAATTCACCCTATAAATAATAATGCCCTACCTCGTTTTCAGTATTCTAAACTCCCGATCACCGCTACCCTTTCCGATTGATCTGAGCCTCATAACGTATGTCAGGGCTCTGCCCGACTAAGTTGTTGGGGTTCTGTCTCGTGACATAGGGATAAGGTTGAATTAGGGGTACTATACTTAACACGAGTGCATTATATATTTTTAATAGCTCAGAAGTTATACCCAAAATTTATAACTGGAGGCTTTCTAGTTGAACCCTAAATTTACAAAGTGGGTCCATTCTCTTTTCTCACTATTTTATTCCCTTTTTCTTTATGATATAATTATATTAAAAAATGTCCTAAATTGATCCGTTAGTAAAAACTCGAACCCCTGAAACCCCAATCCATAGCAAAAAATCAAGAAATTTAGAATATTGGTCTTCTCGCGGGGCGCGTAAAGGTTAAGCATACCTTACGCGGGGCGCGTAAAGGTTAAGCATACCTTACGCGGGCCGCGTCAACCTTCAGTTTGACCGGATAAGCATCCGGATCCACGTATCATCACACGTGTCGCGACTACCGGTGACTCAGCAACTTTCGATATGATCCACACTCCCACGCGGGCCGCGTAAAGTTTGGCTGAAGGTTTACGCGGGCCGCGACAAGTCTGAATTTCAGCTATAAATAGCCTAGCTCAGGGGCTTTCATTCTGTGTCGACGAAAACTTTCAAAAATGAAAGTATTCTGCTCTGAAGTAGAAATTACAATTAAAATAGCGGGGTGCTGCTACGATACAGGGTATTAACTCAATCGCTGATACGATTCAATGTTCGATCGATTGAAACTTTCCGACCGGATGTTTAAGTGCTATCCTTTGTCATTAGTCGTGATTCTGACAGGATGTTTGAGTACCACCCGAACTCGGGGAATACTCTGTCATTCGTTGTGAATCCGATGGATGTTTAAGTGATTTCACTTTGTCATTTGTCGTGAGGGTTTTAATCTCGTGAGTTATCGTAAATGCTGTATTAGTCACTTACCTAGTTAGTGTGCACTAGGTTACAAGACTTATCAATAGGCTAATCTCTGCCTGTATAAATCTGCAATATATCAAGGCTTATCTGTAGGCTAAACTTTGCCCGTATGAATCTGCAATGTGAGTCATTCTCTTTTTATCAAATTACTTTCAAAATCATGTATATTTTCAAAGTTATAATTACAGTGATTAAGTTTATGTAATCAACAAATTACAGCCGGTATGTGGGGTATTGTGCACATTACTACTGTTTTATCACTTTAGGTGGGCGAGCCTAATTAGTGATATTCGTCACTATTGGGTGACAGGACTCAATAGTGATATGACCATAGTCACCGAAACGAGTCGAGTGACAAATACTGTGGGTAGTTGGTTGATATCTGGAAACATTGTAATCTCTCTTAATACTATAAATTATAACAAACGGGTCGTTTTAGTAAAATGAATGAACTCACCAGTATTTCCTGTTGACAAAACCTTTTTTAAAACGCGTTTCAGGTAATTACAGTAGATTGGAATAAGAGATGGATACGGCACTGAAAGGCTTCAAGAAGTGGCTTATTTTATTAATTAAATCAAATTAAGAAATATTGTTTTATGTAATTGGGTTTATCCCTTATTAAAGCTACCTTTGTAAAATATGGGTTTATCCCACCTATTTAATAAATAAAATCCGGTGTTTTCTAAACTCTGATATTTTTCCTAACTCACGGTCCTGATAAAATTTCCGCTGCAATATTTTTAAAAATAATCACCGGTACCACTTGGCTGTTCTCTGCTCCCGATTCCGTCCAGGGTGGGTCGGGGGTCGTGACATCAGGCCCCCTCCTTGTCACGCGACGCGAAAACTTATCCCTGGGGCTTCGCTGGCCGCGAGCCAGGTCCCAGTTAAGACTCCTTGATCAGCCACGAATTTGAGCGCGATTTTGGGTGTTGTTTGAAGTTTAAACTCGTTTTAGCATTTAATAACCCACCAAAACCAACCCTAATCACTTCCTTATAAATACCAAGTGCCTCCCAAGTCATTTGCACTTTACAAACACCCTCACAACACTCTCAAGCTCCCAAAATCATTGCAGCAATCTGAAGTTCGGATAGAAGCACTGCTCTTCACTAAAGTGAGCATAACTCACTCGTTTCTCATCCGTTTTAGCTCATTCTTTTCCCAGAACACTTGGATCGACCTTAGCTTCGATTCCATGGGTATTTCACAGTGAATAAGTCCCTGGAACTCCGGAAAATAGGCTCCAAAGTTCACTGTTTGAATCTGATTTCATTTATCTTTACTAATACTTGCTTAAACTTGAGTCTAACTCACTCAAACCCACGTCCTTATGCGCATAACCACTTGTATGGTTAGTTGGGCTTAAAAACGGGGCTGAGACATACAAAATCAGAGGTTAAACCTCATATGTATTCTGTTTTTTAGGGTTTTAAACCCACAAGTGATGTTCAAGCTTCAAGCTTGATAAATGAGTGATTATGGACTAACTTGGGTTGTCCAACATAAAATCCCCACATTGCTTGATTATTTCTCATAGTGTAGTTGTTTACATTCTTGTATTAATCATAGTTCATGACCCTCCTTGTATGTTCTTACATCAAGTGTAGTGGTGAACACTTAGAGGTACCTAAATGGAAGCTTGTTCTTCCTACCTCCTACATGATTTCTATGACACATTTGAGGACCTAAATGAAGATTAAATCTTCTACCTCATGCTTGAACTACTTGCACTATTAGACTTATTAATATGTAATACATAATCTATATGAACAATCGAACTTTTGATGATGAACTTGTGTTCATTCGTCAAAGTACTATACTAACATCCTCTATGACCTAAACCTTGTTTTGATTCTAATGAGTGTCCTACTCATGAAAACATTATAACCTTCGAGGTTACATAGTGTCATACAAGTGTTATGTGTTGAAGATGATTATTTTCATATGATACTTTTATGTCATTTTAAATTCTGAATCTTTAAATCTTCCGAACTCCCAAAACTCATACACTTTGTTTCTTCGTGTAGAAGGACTTGGTGTTCCAACCTCCTAATCAACCAACTCACTCACGGATTCAAGTAGAAGACTTGAAAAACTGTGAGTATATTCGCAACCCCCTTTTTATGTTTACCACTTTTTGGGGTGTAACATGTTACATTATTAAATCTCACTTAAACTTATTCTTTATGCAATGCACGAAAACAATCCTTATACATGAATACTATGTTGTTATACTTGATGCTTATACGTGGACCATACTTATGTGATGTACTATAGTCATTAGCTTTATACGAGCCTGCATTTGACATGTATAGCGCTATAGGAGTAGCGCACCGCCCGTAGACTGGTGGTCATGTTGAATTATATCATTTTGCGTAAACAGAGGGTTGACTAGAAATATTGCATGCCATGTTATGTTGATCTTGTATAAACTAAGTTGCCATGTGAATTCGTTTTAAACTTTTATACTTATATATATTCACAAACTTGTATACTCGCTTTTGCTTTTGCATTGAATTGTATTTTAAACATGTTACAGGTTGATGATTGATGATGCTATGAAATGGATTAGCAAAGATGCATAGATACTTACTTAGACGTTAGGGTTAAAGTGTTGTATCAATTTTGTTGTTGTTATGTTGAAAAATGTTGTTATTTGAAATTCTTGTAATGTTTTGACAATTTATTTATGAAATGAAATCGGTTGAATTAAATATTGTCACAATTAGTGTTATGAAGTCTCTTGCAATCTCGAACTAGTCCCACTCCGATGATTCCGCCATTGGTTGGGGTGTGACAGATTGGTATCAGAGCCATAACTATAGGGAATTAGGTATAATTGCCATGTTCGACCTAGTCTATAGTACGAACCATAATTTGACCATTCTTGATTCTTGCTTAAAATATTATTCTTCCTACTTTGCTTCTTTCTCTCCTCTTTGGTCTAAATATTTACATTATGTCTTTCCTAAGACAATTTACATAAATACACTTGAAGACTTGAAGACACTCTTTATACAAAAGAGACGAGTTTACCAAAATAGGCGTGAAACCCACAATTTGGTGAACGACTCTCATTCCGCTTATTCTTATTTTGCACGAAATTTCGCCATTAAGCTAGGAGTGAAATCCACATCTTAATGGTAAATTTCCAATTCAAACTCTAGTGGACCCTCGTCAAAGTGTCGAAATTATATTTTGACTCGACGAGTAATAACCATATTAGGGTACGAAATCGTCAAGTTAGGGGTGAAACCCGCATCTTGTCGATTAAGTCCCATTCCTCGATTTTCGATCTCGCCAAAGTTTCGATTGTTTCAATAGATTAGAGACGTGTAGTAACCGGAAGGGTAAGATACCGTTAATCGCTTCTCGACGAGAGTATCTTACCTATAGGCCAAAGCACGTTACTCTAATTTGAAAGGACTTTCGATTCACTTTGGAATAGTCGACGTTTCAAAACCTGAAACAATCAGCCTCTCTTTTATGTGATTCAATTTATATGTGATTTTTATACTTGTTACCTCGTTCTTTTCGAAACCTTTACACAATTCGCACGTCCCGCGCAATCAAAAACAATAATAATCCTCGTGAACAAACAAAATTTATACTCTTTATACGCATTCTTATGTGATTATACTTGTGACTACATGTTGAAATCTTACACTTGTTTGAATTATACGTGTTACATCATGCTTGTATACTTAAACTTGCAAAACTTATTTTAAATTTATGATCGAGTCTCATCCTTTCCTTCTCTTTCGATCCTATAGATGTCGTCCAGCGCATCCAAGAAGCTCCAATAAAAGAAGGGTTCTAGCTCCATGTCGCAAAAGGATTGCATGAAATTCATGGCCAAGCAAATGGCTAAGGTCTTACCTAACATTGTTAGCAAGATTCAACCAAATACCGATTCACCGCATGGCTCTGTCGACTCAAAGGCAGAAAAACCCAAATCAACCTTCCATTTCAAGCAATTTATGGCTTGTAGACCCTTGGAGTTTACAGGCAAAGATGGCACCACCGCCATGATGAATTGGTTTGACGCGATTGAGCTTACTTTCTTGCAAAGTGGTTGTCCTGATGAGCTACGAACTTTGAATGCAACGGGAGTTTTTCGTTCGAGGGTACTCGAATGGTGGACTACCGAAAGCAACAAGAGAGGAAACTTGCACATGCTATGCCTTGGGACGAACTCAAGCAGCTTATGAAAGACCACTTCTGTCCTCCTCAGGAACTCCAAAAGTTGGAGAACGAATTTTGGAACCTCACTCAGAAGTGGAGCGACATGGATGGTCTGATTACACACTTTAAACAACTCAGTGTCCTCTGTCCTGGACAAGTCGACACCGTCCCCAAAACCATAGCCAAATTCATTCGCTGTGTTGCACCTACCTTGACTAACCATGTTGCCTCTGCTAGCCCCCAAACCATCGAAGATGCTTTTCGTATAGCCACCGAACTTAACCACAACTGCGTTCTTCATGGAACCTTTGATAAGGCTCCGTCGAAGAGTGCTCACGAAGCTGTTACCGATGCCACCGATACTACCACCATTGTTGAACCTTCATCCTCCCAAACCAAGAAGAACAAAGGCAAGAAGCGGAAGGCTTCAAGCCAGAATTATGCGGTCGTCACTCCGCCAAACCCACAACCCTTACAAGCTTTAGCCGTCGTTGCACCCACCAACACTAAACCACAGAGACAAGGCTACGTTGGATCTCATCCCAAATGTACTACCTGTTTGTTTCATCACCCTACCAACGTACCCTGCCGCAAATGCGCCAACTGTCAGTGGTATGGTCATTTTGCTAACCGATGTCGAAACCTCCCTCAAGACCAAAACAACCAGAATCAAGCCATCGTTGCAAACCCTGTTCCTAACCAGGCTCAACCTCAAGCTGCTCCTGTGCAAGCATGCTTCAAGTGTGGTGATCTCAATCACTTAGCCAACGTGTCTCCACAACGTTATCAGCCTCAATAAAAGAAGCAGCAGCAGCCGCCACAACAGCAACAACAAGCTCAACAACCCGCTAGAGGCCAAGCTTTTGTCATCACCGCCGCTCAGGCTCAGAATGTAAACGATGTCATTACTGGTACGTTTCTTGTAAACCATGTTTATCCTTCTTGTCTATTTGATACTGGCGCCGATAGAAGTTTTGTTTCGTTAGAATTTGAACAATTGCTTAAGTGTAAACGCTCTAAGTTGCCAATTTTTTCGCTGTCGAAGTCGCCGATGGAAAATCCGTCGCTGTCGATTCTGTCCTTTCCAATTATTCCTTGATTCCTAACGACCATACGTTCTCCATCGATCTTATACCTATGCAAATGGGTAGCCTTGACGTCATAGTAGGCATGGACTGGCTTAGGCGAGTTCGTGCTGAAGTTGTTTGTTCTGAAAAGTTTATCCGTCTTCCCCTTCCAAACGGTGATTCTCTGCATGTGTATGGCGAGAAACTTTCTCAAGGTCTCAAGCTTATGTCGTGTATCCAAGTAAATAAATGCTTACACAAGGGTACCTTCGCCTTCCTCGCCCATATTGTGGAAAAGAAGGATAAAAGCCCAAGCATACGCGACGTTCCCGTCGTACGTGATTTTCCTGATGTGTTTCCCGACGATCTTCCTGGTCTGCCTCCTGCTCGTTCTATCGACTTTCGCATCGATTTAGTACCTGGCGCTACGCCCGTCGCTAAATCTCTTTACCGTTTAGCACCCTCTGAGATGCAAGAGCTCTCGAGTCAACTTCAAGAGCTTCTTGATAAAGGCCTTATACGCCCTAGTACTTCTCCTTGGGGCACTCCCGTTTTGTTCGTTAAAAAGAAAGATGGGTCATTCCGTATGTGTATTGACTATCGTGAGCTCAACAAGCTTACTGTCAAGAACCAATATCCTCTTCCTCGCATCGATGACCTCTTCAATCAATTGCAAGGCGCGACCTGCTTTTCAAAAATCGATCTTCGTTCTGGGTACCATCAACTTCGAGTCCTCGAAGAAGATGTACCTAAAACCGCTTTTCGTACGCGTTATGGCCATTACGAGTTTGTGGTCATGTCCTTTGGTTTGACTAACGCACCTGCTGTCTTCATGGATTTGATGAACCGCGTGTGTAAAGCGTACTTAGACCGTTTCGTGATCGTTTTCATCGACGATATTCTTATCTATTCCAAGACACGAGATGAGCACGAGCGACACTTGCGCCTTATCCTTCAAATTCTTCGTACTGAACGTCTATACGCCAAATTCTCCAAGTGCGAATTTTGGTTAAAAGAGGTTCAATTCCTTGGTCATACT